>JAODUD010000019.1:16719770-16730673 GCA_026784285.1 Stomatorhinus walkeri | reverse complement strand
TTTCTCTTTGGGAGTGACAAGGATGGATAAGATCAAGAATGAGTCCATCACAGGGACAACCCATGTTTGATGTTTTGGAGATAAAATTAGAGAGGCCAGATTGAGGTGGTTTGGACAGGTTCAGAGGAGAGACTGTGAATATATCGGTAGAAGGATGCTGAGGTTAGAACTGAAAGGAAGGAGGTCTAGAGGAAGACCAAAGAGGAGATTTATGGATGCAGTGAGAGAGGACATAAAGTTAGTTGGTGTGAGAGAAGAGGATTCAGAGGATAGGGTTAGATGGGGGCAGATGATTCGCTGTGGCGACCCCTGAAAGGGAACAGCCGAAAGTCAAAGAAGAGGTTTGTGGTTTGCATGTGCACTTTTCATTTTTGTTATGATTCAATATATTTAATATGGGAATTGGAATAAATCTTGCTGAGCTCATTCCATTTATTGGCAGAGCAGATAAATGCTCTAATAATAAAATGAGTTTTCCAATTGTATGCTTGTTATTGGAAGGTAGAAAATGGGGGCAGTATGATGACATGCAAACTGCAGAGCTTCCCACGATGTGCACAATAGGGGGAAAATTGTGTGTTCTTAGCAACACAATCAACTCTTCAATATAGATATTTGACAGCTGGGTATTTTGTGGCATCAAGCATGCTGATGTTGAAAAACAGTAGCATTATTCTTAGGAAATTAGTCTTGTAGCTTCTGGACACGGAGTACAGTTCCCTCATCCCTAGTCTACCAGCTAACTATGCTATTTCTGCAACTAGTTCCTGAAATGCATGTAGTTTTCCTGAAGAAGCCCATATCTGACGGAAGATGGATCAGATCTGATATGTGAAGTGGAGAATCCACCTAATGGATCAAACGTTGCTGGGAAAAAAGGAAGGGAACATCCAAACATCCCATATATGTAACAAAGTAATAATAGTTATGTCAAATGCCCAATGATGCATCACAGTACAAAACAACATTACATACATTACGCAGTTAAATACACCCAGGTGACCCCTTGTGAACCCTAGCCAGACAGCAGCCTAATCGGGGTCATTGGGGCTTGTATACCTAAGGGACTTATTGATATATAACATAGATTCATTAGGTTGTTATCCTGCTACCGTGTGTATTTTTCATTCTGTATGTGTCGTCCCTGGTGTCCTTTCCTACTGACATTACACAAGTCCTTCTGCATGGGGGGAAACCCTTTCTTCCACATAAAATAGCTGCCCTGTTCCTTTTCCTTCATACTGTCAGTCAAAACAGCCAGAGAAATGTGCCAGCTGCTATGTCAGTGCATGCTAATGATGCTATTATAGGCAACAGTGCAGCCGGTTCGCCGTCTGTGGCCCGGCCACCACCCACCCTCCCGGTTCCCCCTTGCACACTAATGATGACCCCCCCAGAGGTGTCTATTTTGCCATGCATTTAATGTGCTCCTCTTTGACTCACGTTCCAGTGGATGGCTTCAATTATGAAACGTGGCCAGTGACGCACATCCAAATACCGAGATTAAAGGAGAAGAGAAACAACTTAAAGAGGAATCTACAAATGGTAGATGGAAACACTGGTCCCTTTTATAAAGGCTGAGGCAGTCTGAAGTTATTTATATAACTAAAAGAAACAGGGATTCCAGCAGAGATCCTTTAAAGTTTCCTTACTAAAGCAGCGAAGCTGATCCACAAATGTGAAATGCGATCAGATTGGTGTGCTACATCATGTAAGTAAGGAAATAAATGCCACTGAATTTCCCTGGACAAACAGCAATGGACAATGGGCACTATTTCACATGTACTTTAACATGGCAATTTTTCAGATTGCCCCTTTTTGAAAAAAAAAGTGTTCTAATTGATAGAAGCAGAAGTGGGTGGGAATGGGAACAATTTCAGTACTTGAAATGCCACAGTAGAACCAGTTAGTGCTGTTTGGTTTTTCTTCAGATCATATTTAGTCACCCCCCCCACCTCAGGGCATATCTGTTTCATTGCAGACTCCTAGTTGATGCAGTCCGTGAAATGTCAATACCAAATGTGAATGAAAATGAAATAAATCTCAAACTGCTTAATAAAGAAAACATAAAATCAGCATAGTATTGAACCAATCAAGTAAGCTGCGGCTTCCCCAGGAGCAAGAAGAAAGTATTCGAAGAGACTCAGGGGCCTGTAGGGAAAATCATTTACAAAAATTCACAATGAGAAATCCAATCAAAAATTTAATGAAGCTGAAATTATTAATGCGGGAGGGAGTAATTGAAGTTTGCACTTTTGAAAGCCATAGCAATTTGGCAATGCAAACCCTCCACCATTTCTGCAGTACCATGTAATACATCTCCGGTCCCGATATGAGCAAAGGCAGCACTATTGTGCAATCTTAAACTTGCATCACGAGAAAACATGTCACCCAGGGCAGACATGGTTTTGAGAGAAAAGCGGGACCTTCAGAAAATGTACTCAGAGATCCCGAGGTGACGGCCTTCTCCGACAGACATGCTAAAATGAAACGAAAACAGGACTAGCATGGCTAAGAAATGAGAGCCTGATGATGAATGAGAATTAGGATATTTGGGGTTTCTGATATTATACCTCACACTGCTTAATCTGTTTGAATGGGTGTCTTACTCTGTGTTCTTTCTGTAGTGAAATGCAAGCAGTTGTGCCCATCACCATCTATAAAGAGACATTTACCTCTTTACCAAACCAGCAGATGAATGGTTAATTCCTTCACAATAAGCAAAGAAATGTGACAAGTTATGCAGTGGTACTGATGGGTTCTGGTGTGATTTGTCGTATTAGTCAAAAACACACCTCAGGATGTAGCTTGGTCGCATCAGATGCAGCTAGTATGTTGTTCACGTTTTTGACAGCACGCACAGTGAAGAATGCTCACTTAACCATCCAGGATTATTCTGCTCTCTGTACAGAGCTGTCACATGTCTCAGTTATTAATAACAGCAGGTCCCCAGTAAATAACATATGAGTATTGAATCAGAAGATGGTTTTTGGCTTGAAGTTTTTCAAGCGAACAACAAGAATTTAAATGCCATGCGTCTTGTTTATCAGAATCAATTAAGGTAGAAGGAAAAAATCCCGGCCCTGCATTGGCCCTGAATTGCAGAACAAACTCATCAGATTGATCGCTCACTCGCGCAAAAAATTTATATAACGAGAAATTCTTTTGAGGCTTTGTAATGGAAGTTTTAGAAAGTGAGTAATGAGCGTAATTTCAGCTCCTGGTGGAATTGTAAGAGAGAACATTTCCAAATGAGTTGTTCATAAATGAGTAACTGGAGCAGCAGTGGGTGGTCAGTGGCGGGTGGCGTTTTTCCGTAAAGGTTCGCTGCCGGGCCTCTGGGGGAGCGTGGTGGCGTTGGAACAAAAAGGACACCCCCATTACTCAACGCTCATGGAGAGTGTGGGTGTGTGTCAGGGGGGAAATCTGAGTGAGAAAAGGGGTGGGCAGAGGGCTAGAGAGGGGTGTGACGGTAGGTGGGGAGCTTTTGGACCTTTCGATGTCTGGAGAAGACAGCAGAAGTCATGGAGATGCCACACGGGGGGCTTCACGTCCGAGCATTTCGCTTTTTCAATGATTCGGCCTTGGTTCGGCAGACATACACTTGCTGCTCAGCTAATTGTTCAGGGTGTCCTTTATACATCGGGATTACTCATTTAATGACACTCCCCTACAAGACAAGGAACCTGTGCCGCCTACGACTTTCAAAGCAAGTTCTGTGTTGACATTTAATGAGCAAATTCACTTCAAGGAGGGGGGGTGGAGAGAAAGAGAGAAGGTTGAAATTAGCATGGGCAAATAAGTGTATTCCAGCTACAGTATGGCTTGAAGTCACATGTCTGGATGACTGAACTGCATCTCTTAACTGTAAGCTTCGCAGAGAGGCAGGCCAGAGTGCCTAGTCTGCAGTAGGGACCTTAGACAAAAGGTGGCGGCAGTGGATGTATGAAACAATATGCTGCCGGGCGGAGCCAAGAAAAAAAAGGAAAGTCCAATTCCCCACAGCAGTGTTTACATCAGATGGAGGAAAAATAGCATTACGCACGAGAGCTCAGCCCAGCCGGCCATGTACTGTGCTATCTGCATGGCAGTAAAGTATAGTCAGTGCACATTCTTTTATGGTGCACAATTAAATAATACAAATTCTGTTTTATAGATTTCTACATCTATGTTGTGCATGCATTAATACATGCTTCTTTTGTACTGCATGCGGGCTAAGTTTCTGTGCTTGCAAACAGAAGGTTGCCAGTTCCAGTCCTGGCAGAATAGCCAGATGTCCATGGGCCCTTGATCAAGGCCCCAAAGCCTTAGCCGCAGGGGTGCTGCATGCTGGCTGACCCCGTGCCGGGACCTGAAAGTGTGCGCTCACCTGTATGTTTGTCTGTGTGTCTCAGGGAGAGCAAGAGGGGATATGAGAAGATGAGCATTCTAATGTAGCTAAAGCCATATAAAGGATCATCATCCTTAAAGATAATGTAATGGATGTCCATATATGAATACTAATAAAGATTATATTTAAAATGTGCATGTTTATGAAACAAAATATGCTCAGCAAAATGACATTTCTTCTAGAAGAAGTACAGTAACAAATCCATGGACACAGTACAGGCAAGTCAGTAATTATCCATGTGGTCTAACCATTTCATCCACTCACTGTGGGCAATTTAGACAGGCCGGTTCACCTAAAAGTCTGCTTTTGGATTGAGAGATAAGAGCCATACCAACATGCGATAAAATGTTCAGACTCCATACATAGAAGGTCAGGGGAGGGATTCAAACCCACAGACAGGAAGAGTGCAATGACTGTGGGTCACTACCCACAAGGCCAGCAGGCAACCAGCATGAAACTACTTATGGTAAAGATGATGCTGTGTCTAACAAAATACACTGATATTTCATGAGAGAGAATGCAGTTTTTGGTGACTAGCACTGTATGGATTTGTGGGCCGGTAAAATTTATCAAGGCTTCCCAGATCGCAGAATTTTTTGTGTGTGGGTAGTGCCTTTTCTTATTGTGTCCTGTGGGTTTCCATCACCAGGGCCATTCAATCCTA
The DNA here is from genome assembly GCA_026784285.1 of Stomatorhinus walkeri. NCBI lineage: Eukaryota > Metazoa > Chordata > Actinopteri > Osteoglossiformes > Mormyridae > Stomatorhinus > Stomatorhinus walkeri. Next base: position 16,725,619 of record JAODUD010000019.1, on the reverse strand, counting down.
CAGGAAACATAGGTATAACCTATTAACTCCTGCATGAGAGTTTGGAAGGGGGTGGATATACTGCTAATGATGGGTAAAATTATGCTTCATGAACTATTTACTGTATTTTTTGATTGGTTCAAAAAAGCTCAAAGCATGCCCCAAAACAAACCAAGAGCACCATCTAGTGGGGTAAAAAAATACAGCAAATGGTTCATGAAGTATTGGTTTGGCTATCACTGAATGCTATCGCAGGGGAAGCTTGAGAACAGAAGCAAACGCTTACTGTGCTGTCTTGTCCTGCACAGTGGAAAGAGTTTTTTTTTTCTGATGTTGAAATAAAGTGAATAAAATCAGCAAAGGTCCCCTCACACCGTTGGTACATCCCTCCCCAGTGTAACACATTCCCACTTCGTCCACAGCTTACTGAAGGTGTTGGGACTCACATCTTCTGGGCTACACACCACTCCTGACCTAGTCAAGCAGCAGCAGATGACCAACCCAGCAGCCCCCCAGTCTGGCAGGAAGGTGTGAGTCATGTTCCATCTATTACCTTCAGTGAGCTCAAAGACTCACAAAACTCAGCAGCAGTCCTCTTACCCTGTCAGTTTAATGTGTGTTAAATGATTCAAGAAGTCAGAATCCTCTACCAAGCTACCGTGGATTAATTAGGCATCACACTGGTGTTTATACATGTAACAGTGAAAAACATGAATGCAGAATGACAATACACTGGAGATTCATTCTGCTGAGACGTAAAGAAATGAACAATTTCACACAGCCTGCGTTCATAAAAGAGACACTAATAGAGCTCATCAATGGCCGGGTGGATTTCTTTGAATAATATTTGGGTCCTGGAAGATCTGTCACTCCTGGGGAGTGCCTTTCATTCTAACAAACCATAGTTCATGCCTGTAATCTGACCGTTTAGTTTGGTCCTGCTTGTATATTCTGGGGCAGTTTGCTGCTTCTCTGTCTCACATGTCAATGTCTGCCAGGCTTCTGAGAGGTTCTCCTGATGGTGGTATGTGGAACCTTTTCTGGGTGATACCCCATCATTTGGTACACAGAGGCCTGTAGGGGCTCCTACCTCTTAACCAGAATTCATGCTCTCTGCCCTTTGCTCATGCGCGCAGGGGGTTTTTGGGGTTAGCGCTTGCCCGGCTTTTTCTTTGCGGGATTTTTGGTGTTGTACACACACCGAAATAAACGCGCTGAACTTGACTGCCTCTTTCCCTATTTTTCTATGCTGCACCGCACCTCCACAGGCCTAGATAATATGTACTGGGGACAGCACTATGAACTACAGATGTTGAGTTTTTACTAGAAACTGAAAATTGAATTTGATCTTTTGACTACTGCTAGGACAATAAGACTTTCACTTCTGATGTGTGAAACCAGATTTTTTTTTATTCATTCTTTTTTAAAAATCAAATTATGCATCAGGTATTTCCATCCCCAGGAACAGGAAACAGGAGCCCCCCATGACCATGACCTGAATCAGTGATTAGAGGGTAGGTAGATGTTTGCTGCTGAATGTGACAGGAATACGGCCCTCAAAGGTACAACGACTTGACCCCTTGAGAGTTTCCGGAGCCCAGCTTTGCGTGCACCATACCTGCTGGGTGTCCTGCCTTCTTTGCTCTGAAGTGTCAGCTGATGCACACGCGTGTAACACATAATGGGAGGGGCGTCTGCAACAGGACACTCGCCATCACAGCATTGAGGAGACGGTCCAGCGGTCGGGGGCATGGTGGCACTGGGGGGAGCAGCTCATGTAGCCCGGCAACAAGGGCGTCCAGACCTCACGCTACCTGCCTTCATCTGCCACATGAGGCGTTAACTGCATCAGAGTAACTATTCGGAGGTGCATTTGAGAAGTCCTTTTACTGGGGAAAATTTTAAAAAGATGATCGAGCACTTACAATAAAATAGCGCAGCTCCATAAATATGCTTAAAATACGCACACAATTAGCTTTCATAAGGCTCTCCATCAGCACATTCATCTGAAGTGTTTTAAAGAATGGTGTTCAGAGTTGGCATACTGCGGCATAGTCTGCAGAGGTTGTGGTATTTCCATTAATGAGTTTTGTCGTGGCTGCACTCTTAGGAGCAGATGTTTGTTTGGTCTGAGCTGGTGTATCCCTCAGGAGGACATTCTCAGTCAGGTTTCTCCAGAGCCCACCCTACGACTGATTCTCGACACTCCCTTATTGACGACATACTGTTTGTCATCAGCTGCCGTTGCCAAGGTGACAGCTAGTCACCGGTTGGTCCTTGTGTCAGTACGGATTTTCTGCAAAAAACTCAGGGATTTTATTTGTTGATTGTTAAATTCAGATTCATTGCAATATGCAGCCTACTTTCCATATTCATTACACACTGACAGAATAATTTACATATAATTATTATACAAAAACAAACTCACATGATTCTCATTTTGAATATTATATCACTATATTTGCATAATGATTTTAATTCTATTCAGAGGCACACACAGTTTTTCGGAACATACTGTACATTTGCTGTTCAGTAAGAGTTGCTTTTAGCATATTCATGAACGCAACAAGGTACATAATACAGAAAATCTCAATACCTGTATACATACTCATTTTTTCTCTATTACAGAACATGACATGATGATCCAGTCAGGTCATAGCCATTGATCAGATACTGTGTGAGGAACATGTCTTCCCAGCCTCCTAAACGATGCTCATCCAGGGTTTTGGTTTATCAAAGTGTCCCTTTATTAGAACTGCTAAGATATGTTGCAGGACGGGGTACACGCTGGACAGGAATAGCAGTGTACTCCATAAAGGGCACACACATGCACATGAAGTGTAATTTAGGGGCAACATTTCATAAACACTGCATGTCTCTAGGCCATGGGATAAAAGCTAAAGACCTAAAGGAAATGCTTATTAGTTACCAAGAGAAGGGGGAAAAAGCTACTGATGAAACTAAAGTAATAAAAAGAATACATTATATGAATATGAAATGTGCAGGTATATATGAGATATTGCCCTCCAGGATACTGCACAATGAAGCCCAAGTTCTATTAATGTAATAGGAAATACTGTTTATGTACAGAAGCAGAAATGGAATATGTACAATGTAATATGAACAAAGATGCAAAGATGTGAACACAGATGTAAATATGAAAGTGACAGTCAGTGCGGAGTTCTATAGACACATGTTCTGTAGACACAACTGTATGTTGTGGTGTTGATGATAACACGAGTCACAAAAACAGACCATGTCATCATTTGCCAGTGTTTAGTTACCATATGCCTCTGGCGTAACATTATATCTGCCCCCGTGACTACAGCGATTTATGTTTACTTTAGCTACACCCACTGAGGCTCTAGAAACGGCACGATAAATCCAAAATCAGAGTCATTATAGTTTGTTCCACCTGCTTGTCTCTTTGTTGAAATAAGGGCCCCTTTGGTGAGAATGCTTTTTACCTTCCTGGCGAAGACGCCCTGAGACAGAAACAGGAGCGCATGCTTTCTTTGTGAGGACTCTGGCTTGCAGAGGTTTGTCAGCCCACCCGCTGTTGTTGCGGGGATACTGGCATTATTTACCTGTGTCGTCAAATCGTGCAGTGGGGGTGCACACAAACAAAAAGGGGGAGGCAATGTTTCTGTCAACACCGGGATAACAACCTATCTGAACATCAGGCGGCCACTGTGAGCATGGATTGTGATGGAAAACACAGGAATGGCAGTCTGTCCGAACTTCCGGGGCGCCGGTTCTGCTCAGCTCAGCACTGGATCCGCTGGGAAATAAAAGCCACGTTCTGGGAAACCTCTGTTAGATTCCGTTGTTTCACCCTTAAAACAATGAAGTAGATCAGGGGCACTTTCTTAGGGGAGAAGAAGTTTATTCCCAGATGATGTTCTCTGGTGTAGTAGACAGCCTCTGCGAACGTGTGTGTGTGATATCAGCCTTTTTACAGAGTCTTAGACAATAGACCATGTTTGATCACAGCCAGGGAGGAACCAGAAGATAAAAGGTCAGGAACCAGTAGATGGTGATGAACCACTTGGTTCCTTGATCATCCCACCTTGTGGCAGGCTGATTGCTCAGTCTTTGTTAGCTGATTTCCATTGGATAGCACTGTGCCTTTTGTTCTCAGTAAGGAGTGAGGGCAGGGTGGCTTCCGGATTACCGTCACTATTACAGGAGGCAATACGTCTCCCCTGGGAAACTCTGGAAAGAAGAATGCTGTGGTTTCCACGTCACAAAAGACACAAAAAGGCTTCAGGGTTCCTAATGAGGGCTGGTGGCCAGACGAGGGCCTGCTGAAATAGTGGTACCTCGGTATACGTCCGCTTTGGAATAAGTCCAACTTGGTATACGTCCTGTTTGGACACAAAAAAATTTGCTTGGTATGCGACCTTTGTTTGGAATATGACTGGCATGCTACTCTTGTTTACCTCTCGAGACAAAGCCAGGACTGCCCACGAGCGACAGTACACCAGTTGCTACCATTCAGTGAACAACCCGCTCTATAACTCTCTTTTCATCTATTTCATCTAATTGCTTTTGTATTTATGTAATTAAGTATTACGCATTGTTTATTTTATACAACATGCCAATAACAATGGGATTTTTGCATGGGATCATTTTCCCTTTATGGGAAAATGGGAAAAATTCATTTGGTATATGTCCTGTTTGGTATAAGTCCAAGGATCTGGAACGGATTAAGAACATATTCCGAGGTACCACTGTACTTATGTAAGGTCTTGCCTTTTCAGTGGCAGTTTGAGGTATATAGAAGGTGTTCATTATCAGTCCAAACATATGCACCAAAATCACTGGAGGCAACAACAAATTACACGGTTCCACATTTTGGGGGGTCTGCTGAGCAGTAAGGCTTTTAGCCGGGAAATTTAAATTAAATGTAGATTTCTGATACTTCTCATCGTTCAGTGCATCCATGCAGCGACTGATTTTTCATCTGTCTTCCAAAGAGCTGATGTTCAGCCTACACACCATAGCATCAGTGGGAATTATTTGACACTGACTACTTTCACCTCATTGGAAGTTTTAGCTTCCAAACTCTCAATCTATCTCTTTGAATCTAGTCAAAAATCAGCTGTAGTTATTCCATTTAGAGGAGAGGACCAGCCATAATTTTATCCGCTGCTATTGGACGACTGTTACAGCTGTTCCTGTCATATGTGAAGCATTGTGACTCACCGGGTGTCTCTGCTGCCTCATAACTCCAGGGTTTTAGTCTCCCATAGCACATGAGTGTGAGTGTGAATGTGCCCTGCAACGGACTGGCATCCCACCTAGGCTGTACTCCAACTGTGTTATGCTACCTGGAATAAGCTGCACCTCCTACCGCATACCCCCCCACTTAGGCTGTACTCCAACTGTGTTATGCTACCTGGAATAAGCTGCACCTCCTACCCCATACCTCGCCCCCCTCCCCGCTTCACTCTGACCAGGATAAGCAGTTGCAAGACAGATGGATGGATGGATGGATGCCCTAGTCATCTCCAAAACACTGTCAGGGTAAAGAATTCAGCTTCTATAAGGCACTGTTATCTCAGTCTTTCACATGGGCATTAAATTGAATTTCGCCTTATAGTTTAATTGCAAGTCCATGTCAGGAAGGAAAAGTCAAAGGGTATATAAAAGTTATTCAATTTAAAATTAGAAACATGAGGCGCAGCATGGCTATCCCTAAAAGGTAGGATAAACGGAAGACCTTCTAAGGAATTGGGCTGAATGGCGGCTCACACATCCAGGTTGTGGGTTCGATTTTCGACCACTACCGTGTGTGTGTGTGTGTGTCTGTGGAGTTTGGAGCATCTCCATAGGTCTCCTTGTCTTTTCGTGTTGGCTCCAGGCCC
>JAODUD010000019.1:16670398-16681124 GCA_026784285.1 Stomatorhinus walkeri | reverse complement strand
TGTGGAAGGGATTGGATCCAGTGGGCAGGTGGTAGGATTGGAAGATGAGATGACTTTCATGATCTCATCAGACGTAATTTATGCTTTTGTTTACGATTTGTATGAGTAGATTTGAATTCTTTAGTTTTCTGAAATCTCATCATGGTCTTCTTCAGGGCTTACACAGGGAGAATCTTTGGGTCACCGTGCAGGGCTAGCCTTTGTGGGGCCTGGCTCAAGGTTCAGTGGTGATGTGACTATTCTGCTGACCACAGAAATCAAATCAGTAACATATCAATCACAGGCACAGAACCAAAACCTACGGTGGCTGTAAAAGCCCAGTGCATGTCAACATTAACACAAAACCATAACCCGAAAACATAAAGATGACACAAAAACAGCAAGACAAAAAAAAAAATTTTTAAATGTGTTAATGTGTTTTCTTAATGTGTTGCGGTTTTCAAAACTGAAGTGCTCCATGCCACAGGGGGCAGTGTTAAGCTCTCGACACTGTGCCTCTGACACCGCTGTCTATGGTAGCTGATTAGTGTCCACATGCTACAAATCCAGGAAGCACTTACCCACGAGTTTAATGGGTTTTAGGTTTAGATTATGAAATGAAAAAAATGTTCAGTTTGTAATATTTCTTGCGTGAACGTAACAGTCAGAAAGCGTGAGGGTCACGCCCGTGTGAGGGTCATGCCCACGTGAGAGTTGGCAGCCCTAATGCTGACTTGCTCTGGACTTTAAGGGCCAATGTACTAACCCACAGAATCCCACACCAGCCCCATCAGACGATTCATACCAACCGATGATTCTATATTCATCTCAATCATCCAACTTAATTGCGTATACCTTGAAGATAGAACCAACCAAGTGCATACAGTTCAGATTTTTAACATCCCCACATTGATGATTTTAGTAGTGGAGAGAGAGACTCAAAAATCAGTGATTTTCCAATCTCACCATCAACTTCCAGAGAAGGCTCATTTAATTATATGCTACCTGTAAACATGCTCAGGTGTGTTAAAACCATAGTCCTGTGATATTTACACTATGAAATGCTCTTTCTCTAGCAATCTACAATTCTAATACATATTTAAATGAAAAAGGCAGGGCAGTGTGAACAATCATGAAATATACACCTTATATTAGCATGCAAATACCCCAGGCAGGAAAACAGGCTCAGGAAGTCTAGTGTTATTAAACAGAAGGAATAAAATAAGTGAGACTCCTAACAGAATAAACAAAATAGAAAAGAAGGAGTTTTATCAAGCATGGAGCTGGGTGGATTGTCTGTGATGAATTATGTCATGGGTCCTATAATTCTACTGTCACTGCGACGAGAAACAATATAGAAAGTTTTTTTCAAAAATACCAAACCACTAGATCAGAACTAGTGATCAGAGTTGGGTACCAGATAGAACGACTGCAATCCAGATGCGCAATAAGAAAAATCAAGCCACTGGAGAATCTGGAGCTGGGCTGGGCAATTTTATCCGCAAAGGGCCGCTGTGTTTGCGGGTTTCGCTGCAACCCCCTAATTAAATGACCAATTAGAGGACTGATTGGCTGAAAAGTCCTCACACCTGGGTTTGAACAGCTGACCTAAAGGTTACCCCAAAAACCTGCACACACACCGACCCTTTTGCGGATAAGATTGGCCACCCCTGATCTCGAATCAAACCCTCAAAGAGAGATGGAACATTACACTGAAGTGGGAGTCCTGAGGGCTTAAGTATGTGATTATATTAACACTTCACAGGTTTACACTACAAGGAACCTGAATAGTCCATTTAGTGTTCTGGGAGGGGGGCATCGCTAGCGAGAATTTCAGGACCATTATAACTTCTGTCTTAGTATTACGTCATGATCAGTTGTATGGTGTCATACATGTCGTCTGTTGAAATGCAGTTTCTGAGCTGCCAAATATTATACATAATGGTTGGAAGCCTCATTGTGTGTGTAAAAATTTGGTAGCATTTATTAGTGTGTAACCTTACTAAACGCAATCAGGTCAGAGTTTTCAGACAAAGTGGTGCCTCTGAATCGATTTCTGTACAAATCTGGGCCTGAATTCTTGGGACACATCAAGGTTAATCTGGTGTTGTCTCACCATGAATTAAAGATTAACTCCAGTGTGCGCTTACACGTTACCACTTCTGAATTATTGACACACACAACATGGTATCACTGACTGCTTTTCATGCGGAGAGTAATTAAAATGTGATATGATGCACAACTGTGGCCGGTCAGTCTTTGCTACTGAATATTAGCAACTCCTCATTACTCTAAGAGAAGGCACAGGAGATAGCTAGATTGTCACAGTGGCACAGAGAAACTACCACGTTTTTGAAGTGTTCTCACCTTGAGGACACACTTACTAAGTCTACCTGAAGTGTCCATACTGAAATGACTGCAAACTAAAAAATTGATAGGGCCCTGAATTCATTGCTTTTCCCATGCTTGCCTGTGAGCATGTTCTAGATTTTCTCATTTGGTGTCTTGGTGCTGAAGAACAGCCTGCATGTACCTCGACTTAAATGGTCCGCTCCAAATATTTTCCCAGCACGACATAAAAATGAGATCGGACTGAAAATAATTATGGAAAGTATGGTGTAAAGCATCAATAAAGACAAACATTTTACAAATTTACAACCAGCCATGCAATAATTGTGGTAATGTGTCATGGCTAGTGCGAGACAAAGGAAACGTGACATACATGTCACACACGCTGCTGTGTGACATCCTAACAAGCTAAAACACACCCGTAATATCATTAGACTGAAGCAGCATTCCCACCAAAAAATTCACTTAACAGCTATATATAAAGGCCCTCTCTCTTTAATGTTTTAGTAACTCATATGATGGGGATCCTAGAGAAAGAAAAGCTATTTAATATGGAAGCCAATCTGGCAGGGCAGCAATGTTTATTAATTGTGAGCTAATTAGCATGTACCTCTGTCACAGGAAGGGCTCCAGATAAGGAGAGTAACAAGAGTTTAATTTGAAAAGCCAGAACACAAATATGGCCCTCCCAAGCATTAGTCAGGCATAGGGCAACCAGGGACATACACTTTTAATTATTGATAGATGATCTGCAGACCTGAGAGGTAAGGAGCATGCACTGAGTACAGCACATTGCTGCACCCACCACACTACAAACCACATCAGGGATGAGAGTCTGAGTGCAGCCATGTGGCAGGTGATACCTCAGCACCACACCAGTCCCAATGGACCAGTCTGAGTTTTTATTTCTGGTGGCTGGAGTGCCAATCCTGCCACCAACCCCCAAGTTTTTCTCTAAGTTGGAGGACCTCCTTATAGAGCTGGATGTGGATTAATGTCATAGACAAGGACAAGGCAATTGCAGGTTAAGGGCCTTGCTCAAGGGCCCAGCAGAATCGAATCATTCCAGGTATTCAAAGGATTTGAACCAGCAGCTTTCTGATTGCTGGCACAGATCCCTAAGCTCAGAGCCACTGCAGACCTGGAGATAAAAACAATTTATTGGAAATTCTGTAGAAAACTGTGCAGTAGCTATCCAACAATTCTTAGTATGGGTCAGAACCTGCAGCTACACCGGCTACAAAATATCTGAAGCTGCGGTCAAAAACATCACTGCAAGATTTTACAGAACCAGAGCCAGGACAAGCAATAAAGCGCAGGAGGGCAGTGAACAGATGTGCTTCAATAGCTAGAAGGCACACACACTAATGATAAAATTAGGTATGGACATTTCTTAGTCTATAATCAATAGCAGTGTTTTGATGAACTGCTGTGAATTGTAGAGGAATGGGAGAAAGCACGGTATTATGTGTTCAGTACAACAGACAAACAGATGGTTGGTACTTAGGAAAAAAACCCTATGCTATGAGGGGAATGGAATTATTGAAGACCACATGTTATTAGTGAATTTACAGATTGATTCTATATAAAACAGATGTATGTCTGTATCTATTAATCTGGTCTAGATTCCTAGTGTTGCCAAATTGCCCATAGGTGTGGATGTGTGAGTGAATGGTGTGTGAGTGTGTATTGCGATGGGTTGGCGCCCCATCCTGGGTTGATCCCTGCCTTGTGCCCATAGCCTCCGGGATCAGCTCTGGACCCCCGCGACCCTAAATAGGATAATCAGATACAAAAAATGGATGGATGATGGATGGGTGGATGATGCATGGATCGATGATGGATGGATGGATGTTTTCCTAGTTTCTGTTGTGTTCCCAAAGGAAGTACCTAAGGTGGGCCTCACTGCTTTCTTGGATGGTCTGTTTTTTTAGCATTATAATGGGTTTTCTGTAGGTCTGCCATAGGTATGTGGGTGACATTTTGCAGTTGGCTTAGGTTAATCTAAATATGGTAATTACCGGATGGCTTTTACCTCCAGCGATTGCTGCAGCTTGGCACTGACTGTTTTTCTTTCCTTTCACAGGATGTAGTGGGTTGCTGTTGTGCTTGATGGATGTGTTTGAAATTTGTAATTAGTCGCCCGCAGTTGCAATTTGCACAGTGTTTTATGCTTTAAAGTGATTCAACGTTTATTGGAGTGAAGCGTCTCAGTTTTTTCCAGATTGAGCCAAGTCTGTTATTAGCCTGTGCTTATCGCTGTTGTTTTAAGGAGATAACATCTTCATGGCAGGTTGTATGTCTTGAGTTAGTAGGTGCCTGGTGCAGACAGTGAAAGCTACCCAGTCTAGTTACGATTAACAACTGCACTGGTAACTTTCTATGAATGCCATTTCTACAAGAATCTATGACCACATTCGTAACACATTTACATGCATTCATAAAACATTTAAAATATGGCTATAAATATTTTTAAAAAGGCATCAACATAACAATCATATTTTTATGCATTATGAATGCTTTATGAAGTTCCTCTTTATAGTGCACTATCGATACCTTCAAAATTCAGTACAAAGCATCCTTAATTCTTATACTGACTATTATAATGGATCTATAGTGCATTATAGACAAGAGCTTCACTGGAGCTTATGAGGTATTATAATCAACACTATAATGCTTTATGATTGTGATGCTGTAATATGTTATTATCTCTCATACTGAGCATTATAATGCATTATGAAGGTTTAATGCTTCAAACAAAGTATTACCACCGTACTTAGACATATGTCTATCAAATATACAGGAATGCTGGGGGGGTTAAACTTATAAGTGAACTGACTGTAGATTTCTTGCCAACATATATTTGATTTTATTTAATGTTATATTTTTCCATCTGATATGTATCAATCATGATGTCGTTTGCAATAAGAAATTTAGATGTTTATGCAAATATTACACATCTATCTGGGCAAAATTAGTTCTGCTACACCCCACTTTCAGAATTAGTGCACATTTATATTCATTCCCATTTATAATTGCAGGAGTGTTGTTTCTCATTAACCTTACTGATAAAAATAACACAGAGAAAAGTAGACTTGCTAATTTGATCACATAGTCCTGGGCACATACATTTACCTTTCAAATATTAATTTTATATTACATTTATTCAAGGTCAGACCTGGGCAGTCAGACTCTTTTTCTGCAGCATGCCAGAAGTAATTTACTTTAACTGGTTTAATTGTATTTAATTGAGAAATCAGACTATGCATTCCTAGCACAGGGCAAGGGACATACCCCCCTAGTGAAACCATCAGTGTTTAGGAAAGAGGGGGAAAAAATCAGTGTATTTGCATATGAAGAATTACTTTTGTGGTTTTGAAAGGCATCTCTCTTGAGAAAGAAGACCTTCTCTATTGCCTTTCTTACATTTTTCCTTCTAAACTATTTGGTAAAGGCCAAACTCATTGTGCCCCATTAGCCTACCACCATGACATCAGCATATTCCAGGGTTTTTTCTTTTCCTTCTTTATTTCATGAATGTTTATCTGTTATTCTCCTGATCGTTCATCTGAGATGTTTTCCACGTCTCCTCCGTCTGCCTCCATAAAGTGCTCTCCGTCCAATAGCGCGAACCTGCACTTTGGAGACCTCCTTTTGTGATGGGCTGCATAAGGATATCCAGGTGGATTTGAAAATGTGGCGTTGGTCTGTCACCCCGCAGACAGCCTAAAAATATACCCTGGTCCCGATGACGGCTTTGCTGGAGATCTTTGTGCACCCGGTTAATAGTTATGACAGGAACACAGCCCCATATCAGCAGTTTGTAATCTCTCATTTGGAAACACCAGTGCATGCATGTAAACCTAATGGTCTATTTAATATGGTGCACAGTTCTTGCAGGGATGGTTATTTTAATGCTGTAAGCCTATACCATAAGTATAATCTACCAAGGGCAAGGCAAAACGGTAACTTGTAGAACAATGGTGCTGCTTCGTTCAACTGAATGTCAACTTCCTCTAATACTTAGCTGATGTGACACGATTATATGAAGCATCTTTGTTAAATCTATTACCTTTTCTTTTACTTTTTTTTATAAACTTCTTTTTGATTCTGGTCTTCACTGACTGACACCTACTGTAACACTTCTGCAGTAATTCTCCACATAAATGAAATTATTCATTTAATTTCACAGCAATTTCGGGACGCTTATAATCCACAGAGTCTCATCCGGATAATACTACAGAAGTATTAATACCTGTATCTGAAACTCAAGAATTTTCTCAAATTTCTGTTCAATAAAAACACAGGAAATTTAGATGTTTATGCAAATATTACACATCAATCTGGGCAAAATTAGTTCTGTTACACCCCACTCTGAGAATTAGTGCGCATTTATATTCATTCCCATTTATAATTGCAGGACTGTTGTTTCTCATTAACCTTACTGATAAAAATGACATAGAGAAAAGTATACCTATGTGCGCGCACACACACACACACCCACACACACACACAGGCACACACACGCATGCACACACACACACACACACACACACGTGTGGGGACCGCTCATTCATTTCTGTATGAAAAATGCTAAGGCTAAATATGACAACCTTAACCCCTACCCAGCCCTAACCAAAAGTTACCAAATAATATACTACAGTTTTTGCATTTTTAGTTTTTTAGTCTGTTAGGTGCAAAAAGGAACAAAATCTGAAAACTGAGAGATTCGCTTGTGTGACAGGAAAGCACAGCATGACTTCTTATTTTACCAAAACTTGTCTGTAGACATTGTGATGCATTTCCTTTAAAAACTATTAAAATGTGCTTTTCAGGGGGATTTTGTCTGTGGATTATAAATTTTAAAAACAAAGGAGCCGTAAAAAATGTTTCTGGTAAATATATTGACTTGAAAAGTTGACAGGCATCATTTATCTGAATGCTTACCATTATTTATTCCTATAGTACAAGTGTAGATTCTGTAAGGCTACTTACTGAGGGAAATATGCAGTAATTGTACAAGAAAAACAGCAAAAAGCCACAGCATAGAAGTGGATTGTGGGTAATAATGTGGGAACAGTGGTTTGTTTATAGGCACAATATCCCTGTGATGGTCCACCATGACTTCACACCTGCTGTCGGTTCCAATCATACCCCCAGATGTGAATGCATGGCCAAATGTTCTTTCTGTGCTTCTATAAGTCGAAAAACATCAAATTAATTAACTGGTATCCCTAAATTTCCTTTTGTGTGTAGTTGTATGTGATTGAGTGCCCTGTGCTGTTTGACATAGCCTCCAGACTCACCATGATTCTGTATTAGATAAACGATTGTGTTCTTTGTCGTGTACCATTGAGGAGGGATGAGAAGATTAGCAGGGTTGGGGATGTTGGTACTGGGGTCAGTATCAATGGTACAAACCTTGGCATTGGATCAAATTAGGTCAAATATAAAAACAACGCTATCGCCTATATCTATTGCAGTGTTAAAATTTCAGAAAAGTGTTACCTACACTAGTGGCCAAAATTATGGAAACACTTCAAATTTTTAGAGATTGCAGAACTTTATTCCAGTTACACCAGTTAAATCTTCCAATGTATGATATTTGTAACATTCTTTCATTGTTTATAAACATTACTGACAACATTTGTGCAGTAATTTTTAAAGTATAATGCCCAAAATGCGAGGTGTTTCCACAATTTTGGCTACCAGTGCACATGTGTGTACAATTCTGCATATTAGGGGCCAAAAACAGTAGCAGTAAAAATATGTTGCATAATAAACAACTGCAATTAAGAATATACAAGGGCATGACTTATTAAGATGAATAACAATAGCAGATAATCATACATAATGCACAAATTCAGTTGCATAATTGCTTATTTGTCTTCAATGACCTTGCAGCAAAACCAAATCACAGCGATTTGTCCAGGAAGCCAGATTCGGGGACAGAACATCGTTTGCAGAAGGGCTAGGAAGGCCATGCTGCTACGTGTGGATTGAGACAGAGAGTGGCCATATTAGGGAAGAATTCCTCTGTGCCTTGGGACCCAATGCCGGGCTGATCCCTGCGACAGATCAGCACGTGGCTACATTAGGCTTGTTTGCAGATCCAGTAAAAACGCCATGGTCCTCTGGAGGATAAGATTTGTAATTGTGGTTATTTTCATACAAAGCGTAATAGAAAATAGGGCCAACACAGAAGAGGAGAGTAAATCCCTTAGGAGATAAATGCCAGTCAAAGGTGGCCTGAAATCTTCTAGAAGGTTAATAACTCTGATCCACATCCCTTGCCTTTTTTCCCTATACAGACGCTTCCTGGGTTATGATGGTCCATGTTAAGATATTTCCACTTTATGATGGGTAAATATTTTTCACTTTCAGTAAATTATTCAATAAATGCATGAGATATACAACACTTTTCTCTAAATTAGACGTTGTGTTAATGATTTTGCCCAATTGTAGGCTAATGTAAGTGTTCTAAGCATGATTAGGCTAGGTTGGGCCAGGCTATGGTGTTTGTTAGGTTAGGTGTACTGTAAGAAAATGTACTTTTGCCTTATAACAGGCTTGTCGGAACGTAATCCCTTTGTAACCTGGGGAATGGCTGTGTTCTGTTATATGTGTAACTTTAAGTACTAATAAGGAGTGATTGCTCTTTGCAATGTATTTCTGATTCCTAGCTGGCTTGGAATTAATTTCAGAGCATTCCAGAGCACACTAAAATTACCAAGGAGATTAAGCCTGAACATTCTTCTATATTTCACTCATTTTCTGCTATGTTTTGATTACTATTTTATCTGTGGAACGGGAAAAATGACTTGCTAACAGACAATAAGCTGTATGTTAATTGCCACGTTTTGTAGTGTGAAAAGAATCACTAGATCCTGTTATGTAAGAGTAATTTTCAACAGGATGTCCTCATTCTTTCTGAATGATGTGAATTAATCATGCGAATCGTTCAGTTCAATTGAAACGGACTCGTTTTGGCACATTTAGCCAAGCTGCAGTGGCATCAAAGTCGCAGTGTAAGGTCCCAGCTTACAGAAGCGAGAGTCTTAATCATGCCTTTGTGATTTTGCCTCAAAATAATGTCTCATTCATATTTAAAATTAGTTATTCAAGACCCCAGTAAGATTACAATAATGCAGCTTAGTCGTGCACCATGAGGTGACATGCCTGGGACTTTTTTACACACCCCCTTTAGATCCTATTTTTACACAGATGAAAAATAGTTTTTCTGTGCGGAATGATGGAAATTAACTATGGGGGGATCGGAATTCCAGTGACACATCTGCAGGAAACCAGGTCTGCTTACATCCCTCGTACTGAACTCTGATTCTGCAGATGTTTTCTTGAAGAGTCCTGGTACTTTGGAGGTGGCAATGATGAGGCACAACCCTTAAAGTGTAAGTGCTTTATTAGTTCCACACAAGTTGCTACCGTCACACGTCTTCTTACTTTTGTCCTCTTAAACCTGACAGCTCACACCAAATATCCTCATCAACCTAGACCTTGGTTTGATCTCAGTGTTTCACATTCCCACCAGTCTGGTCACGACTGGCCCAAGTTAAGCGCACATATAAAATGCATTTGCAATCCAACACTAATTACAATGGCATGCTGATATTGTAAATTTTAAAAAGTGCATTTATTTATTGTGTTTGCCATTCATTCCATTTCTTATTAATTTTACATTTTGCTTTGATTTTGTGTGTCAAATTAATTTTTGTGAAAAATGAACACATTTCCATAATATCCTTTTTCAAAATCACACTCCAATTAAGGTTGCATGCACAAGCAAAATTCCATTAAACCACATTTTAAAATTCCTGTGAATTTACATACATAATTGAAGGGGGTGTTTCACATCCTTATTCATCAATAAGTTGAAACAAAAATAAAAACACTCTATGTAATTAACAAAGTAAAGCTTTAACAGTGTTTTCTCTCTCTGTGAGGATTTACAAAAGTGTCCAGTCGCACAACAACAAGGGTTTTTTTTGGCATCTGTGCTTAATTTCTTTGTTGTGGGGGTTTATTTAGTCCCTCCAAAGACCATTATGTATAAATGTAATAAATTCTGCAGCTAGATTCACTTTTCAGGCCTTGAGTAATTAGATCTGGAAAAAAACAACAATATTTTAAGAGGTTTATTCGCTAAAGTGTTACTGATATAACAAGAGAAACAAACAACCCTGCTCACTTTCCAAAGAAGTGCATAAGAATTATTTCTAATTCATTTCTCCTTTTAAAATAAATGCCCATTGTAATGAAAAGAAACATTCTATTTACAGAAAACATAAATATTGTCCTTTTGATACTGATTCACAATATATGTATTAAATGAGTTTGTATTTGCTTTATATCCCTCCTGTGGTTGAGTGGGGGGGGGGGG
>JAODUD010000019.1:16658986-16670298 GCA_026784285.1 Stomatorhinus walkeri | reverse complement strand
GGGTCCCCCCCCCCCCCCCCCCAATGCAAAACATGTGATTTTGATGGCTATAAATTGCCCCTAGTGTTGTGCCCTGCAGTAGCCTGGAATGCAGCCAGGAGGTCCCCTGCCTCACGTGCAAAGTGACCCTCTACCATTTTCAGAAGATGAATGGATGCGTTCAGATATTTTACTTTAAAATCACTGCTTTATCTGAATCAGTGTGATGCTGAGCAAATGACCCAAAATAACAACAGATTCTGTAAGAAAAAAACAAAACAATAACATGAGATATTCTTCATGTTTCTTGGTGAAGCTGGGGTGAACAGATGCGGGACCTCATGATTGGGAAAGTTCGCAGTGATCAGGTCCAAACTAAATACATAAAAGGGGAAAGAAGAAAAAAACACCTGGAGACATGTTTTAAAAAAGAACAATGCTGATGAACGGGATCGCGTGCATTCTTCCCGTCTTCAATGGATCGTACCAGCCATCTCCTATCTGCTTTTACCAGCTGCTGCGGCTAATTTACTCTATATCGTCAGGCAGTTGTCCTTGAGACAAAAGGGATCCAAGCCAAATAGTTTTGAGAACAGCAATCTACCTCAAGGTGAAACAATTGAGTACTCTATTATTTCAGCCTGACATATTCAGGTTTCACATAAACCAACAGGAAATAGAGCAGGGCGATATGTTTTGGGGGGGTTGTATTTTACCAACAGAGTAACCTTACGCTTGCCTTGAAATTAACTAGCAGAAGAGCAATCATTATGTGGTAGCGAAGAGGATGCGTGCGAGTTCTGGAGGTGTTAGGCAACGAGAGCTCCTTTCTCCGACTCGTGTGGCTAGCCAGGAGAGATGGGGGGGGAGGGACTCGACCTTCAGTCACCTGAGTGATGAGCGGCCACCAAACCAGTGTGGTGCCGCGCGCCCAGGGTTACGCCGAAAAAAACAGCAGCCCTCTGTGCCTGCGGTTGCCCCGGCAACCATTGTCACAGTAACCCTGCAAAAGCCAGCGGTCACAGGCTTGCAGGCATGGCGCTTTGGCCTGTTTGTGTGGCATGTTTAAACACGCCGGCAACAAATTTCAGCTCCCAGCTGATCCTTCTGGGCATTGATTGCCGGTCTCTGAAAGACCACAGAATGCAGCCTGGAGCCCACCATGCTGTGTACAGCAGAGAAAATAAATCTACGCAGACAATTAGCAGGATATAATATTATAGTCAATACTCTCTGGAGGGAGGGGCCTCACTGGACATTATCCTACAGAGGAGGACAATGATATCTGAGAGTCAAAACTAAATTTACAGTCACCTGGGTAATTTAAGTGCTTAACTGAGGTCTCAGCTCCACTGAGTTTCAGAAATTACATTCAAACTTCAATGGCCAATTCATACTTCACTTTTCTGCGTGCCATGCAGTGAGTGACGTAAATTTCATCATTGGGTGTCCTTGTAGGCTATACACATGCAGCTCTGATTTTGGGTATTAGCAGAGTTTTTGCAGTCCCTCCTCTCCACTGTTGTGGTTTGTTATCCTTTGTGGAGAGCAGCCCTCTTTCCTTTATTTAGGCTTGGGATTCAGGTTACAGTTCGGGTAAGAATTAAGGTTGGGGTTTGGGATAGGATTATGATTAGGGCAATAATTAAGTAATACTTAGTAACAATTAAGGTTAGAGGGATGTGTGCTAGAATTAGGGTCAGGGTAGTCATCAGGTTTAGTGTTTCAGTCAAGGTAAGATGCATATTTATGGTAGCACTTCACATAAAGCTCTCATCTATAATGCACTATAGACACTTTCAAAATAATGGTACAAGAATTAATAAAGCATTAAAGCATCTTCTACTGACAGTCATAAAAATTATAATACTTCATAAGCTCCAATGAAGCGCTCATCTTTAATGTACTATAGATACCTTCATAATGCATTATAATGGTCGGTATAAGAACTGAGGATGCTGTGTACATCATGAAGGTATCTATAGTACATTATAGGTGAAAGCCTCATAAAGCATTCATAATGCATAATAAAATGGCTACAATGTGTTATGCCTTTATACATATTTATAGCCATTTTAAACTGCTTTATGAGTGCATTATAAAGTACTGTGAATGTGTTCATAGAGTTTTCTAGACATTCATAGAAAGTGTTAGCATATTTACAATTGGGGATAGCGGTAGAGTTAAGGTGACCATTATGGTTAGGAGGTAACCGCATTGTGACCCCTAAACTTAAACATAACATGACTTATAAAATAAACTCAGCTGCTGTGCTGCTCTGCCGATTTTAACTTGCATTCTCTGCAGCATCCAAAAGAAATACTGTAATGGTAATCAGGAAGAATAATTATCGTTAGCGGTGTATATTGTCATTTTCTACGGCTCGCTGTTGTTAATTAGAAAATAATCCTCTTGCCTGAGATACAGTCACAAGGATAGGAATTTATGTAGAAATTATGTGTTTAATTAAATCTTATTGTAAAATTTAATTATTTTCTTTTCTTAAATTTAGATTTATGTTTCCCACGAGGGAGATTTGTGAGGTATAACGTTAGAAACTGCAGGAATGTGTGGAAATACCTGGAATGCTGCCGGATTAGGAAGGACAGGAAATGTGACGCAGAGGAACATACTGTCAGTAATAACACAGAGCTGTCAGTAATTTAGGAGGCCAGTATAGGCGGTTTTTACTCACTCTCTTTTTTTTAGTGTGCATACTCTATATTACTCTGCTGTTTGCTCATACGTTGCTTGGACGTATGAAGATGTAACATCCTCCACACTTTATGTTCATCAACCCAATGACCAAATGGCAGAATTAAGGCAAACTCAAAAGCATTAAATGTTTGTTTGGCATCTCAGGTGCCAGGAAATGAACATGAGTTGGGCCATTCAGAGATGGCAAGGGTGAGGATATTTTCACATTAAAGATTTATATTAATGGACTTGTGCACACAGTATGCATTGTAGTAAATGCATAAATGACGTAGTAAATGTATTTAACTCCTGTTATAAATAATGGGTATATGGGTATGAATCTCTTGAGAGTTCTTTTTCTGTTTTTGTCCAGAAGTGCTCAGTAAAAATATGCTTGTATGTGTTCAAGGTGCTCGGCAGATGTTTCCCACCTTGCTGGAAGCCTGATGGACCCAGCTGAGAGGACCTGCAGGATTCTTCACCGCTTCTTCTCCAATAGGAACACAATTTGTCATTGTGCATTGGTTGTTTGCTCAGCAACAAAGATAATAATAATAATAATAATAATAATAATAATAATAATAATAATAATCAAGCTAAATCATCAAGCTGATAGCCCAAACTGGCCCTGGTCTTATTCCTTAGAAAAATCCTAGAATGAAGGGCATCAGTAGATGTCAAAAGGTACATACTCATGTGAAGCATTTACTGAAGCTTACCTGTAAATTTAATCTGGGCAGGCAAATGCAGCTAACCTCAGATTAGCCAAATGACAGGGTCCAGCTACTCGTGTGAATGTTTTTTTGGTGGATTCTCCCATCCATCTTGGAGAAATATGGTGAATTAAGGCACTGAACTCATTATGAATATAAAGAAAAATTAAAAAAAATTTCATAAGTTATGATATTGTGCAATTTTTTAATGATCATCTTGCATCTGATTTCCATGAGGTCCTTTGTTTACTGTTCACTCAAGTCTTCCCCACAGAGCTCAACAAGGGCCGTACAATGTAAACATGCAAATCAGGCGTGGGCTATCACCAGCTGTTCAGCAGTTGCTGGGGGATGGCCAGTCCCGGCAATGGATCACAAAACTCAACTGAACATATGCTGAAGAGTTTGGAGACTCATTAATGTGATTTAATGGGAAAGAGTTTCAGAAACACTCCAACGGCCCTGACCTCTGTCAACTTCTTTATGAGGTAGGAAAATCTGGTGCAGTAAAATCCTTAATGCTACCCACCAAAACGTCACAAAAATAGACCAGAAAACATCATTAATCTATCCATGTGTGCTTATCCATTAAAGGTCAATGAGGGTGCCTGGAGTCTTTCCCAGGCAGCATAGGGTATGTGGCCAGGGAAGACATTGGATGGGATGCCCGTCCATTGCAGGGCATGCACTTATACACATTAGGCAACGCAGAACACACATTTCACCTGTATGTCTTTCCACAATAGGAGGAAGCTCAGAGAAATAGGTGAAAATCATTAATTTTAC
The DNA here is from genome assembly GCA_026784285.1 of Stomatorhinus walkeri. Classification (NCBI taxonomy): domain Eukaryota; kingdom Metazoa; phylum Chordata; class Actinopteri; order Osteoglossiformes; family Mormyridae; genus Stomatorhinus; species Stomatorhinus walkeri. The sequence goes on along the minus strand of JAODUD010000019.1, from coordinate 16,666,123 downwards.
CTACTGGTTAAGAAAACCACAAATATAGCCCAGAATGTTCGCAGTGCATATGTTATAAATGATCTCTATGTTTCCAGTGATGTGAGAAAATGGTTTAAATGTTTTACTGCGGCAGTGATGTGTCACACACATCTTCTGAACCTGACCTACAACACAAGACAGAACCATAGATGAAGTGCCTTTGGAGAATCCGAATAGTAGGTCACAGAATTTACTACTGGGACAAAAGCACCAGTATTCTGGTGAGAACCATCGTACTAAAATAGTATTGTAGTTTCTCAGGGAGCGTAGACATGTGGCAGAACTATAGCTAAAACTGAATGTTGGAACTGAAGCAGAAATTGCAGAACAATGATGGATCTCTAAGATTGGATCCTATAGATCTGGGGAGATGTATCATTAGTAAGGTTCTCAAACAGCTTTCATATACTAATGTGGCTTTGTAATAAAATGACTTCCATTTTTCTCTAGTGTCTCACACGTTGTCATGCTCCATTCCTCCCATTTCAAGACTAAGGCCGTACAGCAAACCTCTGCCTGAAAATAAAGCACGGAGGCGTGGATGTGGGATGTATTTGGCTCTGGTGTTGGAGTGGGCTGGAGTTTCAGATTCCACCTCGTCATTCCAACCTTGAAAAGCATGGCTTCTCCGACATGCGAAGGAAGCGGCAGAGATCCCACGGAGTCCCCTTCAGCTGGTCCACTTTCAAGTGTACAGATAAAATGTAGCTGCTTTGAAATAAGGTGATTTCTGTTAAGTTACATACTGCCTTGCATTTTATATTTTTAAATAATACATTAACTATTTAATAAGTATCCATTTACTAAAATAAAACGCTTTCCTATTCTTGGTGCTGCCAGTTTGGTGTGTTGAGGGAACTCTTGGGAAATCCTCCTTAATTTATGCTGATGGTTAGGAGACTGATTACTCCTAAGCTGTTTCTCACTCATCGCACACATTAAGATGAAAACAGGAACACAAGATGAGTGCCTGAACAGGAAAATAGTAATAACCTGCATCATTATTAATTCAAACGAAGATGGAGAGTCATGAGCTGCTCTGGCTTGTTTTTACTCATTAAGCTGTGAACTCGTGTGTGCTTTTCCACTCCGATGGTGACATCATTCCGCTGCCTGGAGGAGTGACTGTGATTGGGCGCTGGAAACTTTTTTGGTTAAACATTGACATAAGTGTCAACTTCAGTGGGTTTAAATTTTCATTTGTTAACAATATATGAATTCTGTTGGAGTGGAGCTTTGGTAAATGTCACAAAATAGTCAACTCCTATCCATCCATCCATCCATCCATCTATCCATCCATTTATACATTTTCCAACTGCTTATATAGGTGAATGCCCATTTACGGTATTTGAAGGGGATGTTATTTAGTCACTACACTCTCAAAAGATACACATCCTGGGATCCCAAGTGGCTTTTTCCATTTCTGGAGTAGGATCATCATCCATGCTTAAGCCGCCAGAGCCCTGGCCGGCGAATGGAATATAACATTCATGCCACATGGGAGGACATGGCAGAGTTTGGTACGCGGCCTTTTTCCTGGGGACCTATCAGCAGCCCAATGTCCATTTAGAGCTGATGCTCAAAGCACCTTCGTTATAGACCAGGGGGAGATTCTTTTGTTTCTATGCTTTTTATGAGGTTTGAGTGCAAAATTATTTTGTCTGACGCTGTGATGATTACTGGAAATAACTAAACTCTGACCCACATAAATGTCAATCAGTACTAATTGCACACCTTCCCACTCACAAACCGGATGCGACTATGGAGTCTTCTGTTAAGAAAAAGAAACTCCATGAATTGTTTCATACAATGTATCATATTCTATCACATTTCAACATTTATAAAATCATGTTGCTTAAAGGAAAAAATAATCTGCATATTAGCTTAATTCCACAGAACAATTCAGATGTATTTTTGCTGTTGCTTTTGAAATATGTTTTAATAAAAATTTGGTTTGGACTACACATTTAGCATAGTCCTTGGTTAACATTTAAAAAAAGAAAAAAAAACACTTCAATCAGTCTCAGAATCAGCAGGATTGGGGGACAGTAACCACACATGTAACAGGAATATTTTTAATCAGTACAGAGCAGAATAAGTCATATCCACTGGTTTTGGGACAAAATAACACACCTGCTGAGGGTGAGACCAGCTGTGACGCTCCCTGCTTCCATTTTGAGCCCTGCTTCCAACCCATTTGCTCACCAAAGGGGTTTAATGTCACTCGTTGTGAATAACCCAGCCCACTGCCTTCATCCCGAGGACCCCAGTCGTCCACGGAGTGTGCCGGAGAAGGTACCGGCTTTGTTTCACGTGGCTGCGAATGTTTGTGAGAGTGCAGACTGCCCATTAGCCTGTCGCTGCGGTAACGAAACAAAAGCCTACTAACCTTCAGGGTTTTTTCATTTAGGGAATAATTTATATATATATATATTTTTTTAAAAGTTAATTCTACTAGTTTGTCTTTCAAACCTGAATTTTTGCTAGTAACAGTATGGGGAGTGTTAAGGGTTGATGAACACATTACGTTTAGTGTAAAAGTTAAATTGTAAAGGAGCAGAAGGCGTGATAGACATGTTGTAGTTCTGTAAATATCAGAAAATCAGCAAATGTTTTGTTATGGTACCTAACAAGATTAGTTACAGCAACTATTAGAAAAAGGAAAAAAAATGTCTGTTGGCAATTACAGGATATTTGAGGTATTCTTTGAAGTTGCCAAGCAACGTAAGAAATTGACTTCATGGTTTTTATCATATGCATTAAATTTTTTGGCAATGGTGTAACATGTACTAGTGTACGTTACATCTTACTCTGACTAATATTCTGACAATTCTTCCCATTTTTCTGGTTGTTGATGGATATCGCTGATGGACCCTGTATTTGTTTTTGAGAACTTGCTCGATGGTATAAACCTGATTCTTTAGGGGTTCTTCATAGAAACAGATGCACGGCTGCTGACGCTGACCAAAGACTACAGACTTGACTGCATGTCGTACTCAGCTCGTTATTGCATTACCTCAGCATCCAGGATGTAATTCCCACTGTCCCAGCTGCATAATATCAAGGTGGTGTGATGAAGAGAAGCGAGGAAGGGTCAGGCAAATCTCTGGCATAACACAGCTGTTGTCCACTAGGACAGACTCTATACAACAAGCAGTTAATTAAGTGGTTCGAGTTACACAATATGATAGAAGATCTGCACTCAGATAACAACATCACGATTGAATGCCAATTCACTCAGACTACCAACTGAGTGCTTAACTGGCAACGTTTTTAAGACAATCAGAACAATCACTTTGGCGGGAAACAGATCAAGTCAAAATGTATAGATGGCCTTTTTTAAACAATTAATGTCACAAAACAAACCATAGTGGTGATGTGATTGTCAAATCTTATAATGAATTAATGCACTGAACTATTTTCATACCATATTTTTTGATTTTCATACTCGTTACTGCAGAGTGTGAAATTCTGGACTTTCCACTGTATATAAAGCAGTAAAAACATGCTAGTGACATTAGCATGTAACATCAGATCCCATAATAATGTGCTCATCAACCCATGAATCGGATATGTACAGTGTTTCATTAAACCATACAGCATGTATAGGCTTTCAGATATTATAAAAAGAAAATCAAAAAAGGCAAAAGACGGGATGGAAGATGATCTGCCTTTCACATTCCGGCTAATGATACGCACATTTAGAATGGTAAATTTAGTTTTTTTTCTTTTAAATCTTTTTTTTTCCCCGGTAAAAATCCACAGGAGTGACAGTCCCTTGCAGAGTCTGCTTTCAAAGATGTGGCCCCTGCAGGCCCAGCAGAAGGTACCATCGAGCTGAAGTATCTGCTGTGTTGTCATTTTTCCCCTTGGATACAACACACATTGTAATGAAAGCTTTGGGAACCCACCCCCAGCTCAGTAACGATTGTGACATTCGGTGACAGCGTTCGAGGATCCGGCAGGATCAGGGGAATTCACAATTTTCCTTTTCTTTTTTTTGTGTTGTGGGTTCCTCTATTCTTTGCTTAATTTATTATTTTTGTGATACTGATGACTCACTCTTGAAGGTCCATCATATCATCTTCATGTTGAACTTCCGCGGGGCGTCTGTGACAGTGTTGCTCATACCGGCGTCCGACTTGCGGGGCACGTACTCTATCTCAATGTTATGCTTGGTGTTACCCTTACCACGGCTCCAAAGGAAGAGGAGCACCAGGCAGAAGAGCACGACACCCAGGAAAGAAATGAAGCCCATGGTGGTTGCAATGATCAGGGTTTTGATGTCGAAGGGAAAGGGGACCGTGGGTCTTGTCCCATTGGCACTGCTGTCGTTTGGCTGGTTGGAGATGAATGCAAATGTCTTGTTGGGCTGGTGGGGCCAGTCGGGGGAGTAGCTGTGCACATGCAGGTGAGCCAGCACGGTGTCATTGCCCCCGGCGTTGCTCGCGATGCACATGTACGTGCCGTTATCTTGGATTTGGGCGTACCGAACCTCAAGGGTCCCATCGGGGAATACGGTCAGCCGGCCAATGGTTTTAGCGGTTATGAATTGCTTCCGCGGAGACAGCCACATAATGACAGGTGCTGGGTCCCCATCAGCCTGACAGGCAAAATGAACGGTAGTCCCTTCATCCACAAATTTCTGCTGGGCTTTGCGGTCCCGAATCCTTGATTTACGGCAGGTGAAGTAGTTGGGCTGGAGGATGTCAGGGAAGTCCTTGAACTCTTTGCCCTGGACAAATTCCGGCGATGCGCACGTTGGCTGCTGCCGGTTAAAGTTGAGTCTCCAGCGGCGACGAAAAACCCACAGGAGACGACAGTCACAGGCGAGGGGGTTATCGTACAAGGCTAAGGTTTCCAGGTTGCCTACGGAGTGAAAGACTGACTCCTCTAAGGTAGTCAGGTAGTTGCTAGACACATTGAGGATTCTAAGGTAGTTGAGACCCCGGAATGAGTAGGGCTCGATGGTAGCTAACCTGCCACCCACTAGGTGAAACTCCTGGAGCCTCAGCAACTCATGGAGTTTGTTCCCCTCTATAGTTTGAATAGGGTTGTAGGACAGATTCAGAAAGCGCAGATACACAAGGTGCCGGAGAGCCACATAGGGAATGGCAGTCAGATTTCCATGAGTAATGGTCAAGGAGGTGAGGTTGAGTCCATACAGGCAGTTGGATGTCATGGTGTCCAGAAAAGGCCAATTGGCTATCTCCAGAAGCTTCAGCCGGTAGAGTCGCTTGAAGGAGTAGTCCCTGATGATGTTGATGTTGAGGTGCCTCATCTTGAGAGAAATCAAGCTGTGGAGGTGGGTAAATGCCTCAGTGGGCACAGAGGTCAAGTTACACTTCTCCAGCGTCAGATGCTCCAGGCTGTTGAGGCCATGGAAAGCTCGGTGAGAGATGAAGACCAGGTCGTTATCACCCACCTCCAGGGACCTCAGGTTGTACAGGTCCTGGAACATGTAGTCCAGCAGAATGACAATCTTATTCTCGCTGATATCCAGACGGGTGAGATTGCTGAGCCCCGTGAAGACCCCAAGCGGGATGAGCTTCAGCTTGTTGCTGCGCAGGCCCAACGTCCGCAAGCTGTACAGATTATTAAAGGCGCCTGGCTCTATTGCCGAGATGGTGTTCTCGTTCAGCTCCAGCTCCTCCAGCAGTGGGAAGCTGGAAAATTCCTCAGGGTTGATGGTCTTGATACGATTCTTGCTGAGGTCCAACAGTCGAGTTTCAGATGGGATGCCCTCAGGGACGGACATCAGCTTCTTGCGATGGCACACCACTGAGCGCTCCTGGGCACTACATTCGCAGCGGGATGGGCAGCCCGTGGCAGAGCCTGACAGCACCGTGCCCAGCATAAGGATCAGGATGGGCTGCCAGCAGGCTACCAGGTAGCTGTGTCCACTCGCCTCCCCGGCCACCATCCTACCTGTTACCTGTGGGAACACAAGTGACAGCAAAAGGAGCACAGTTAGTAAAAACCAGCTAAATGTTCTTTTGTTCATTGCAATCATTCCGTTGAAATGTTGAGTAACTCAATCCCCTTATATACCCGTGGGGAGAAATTTGCAGAAATATGAGGAAACTTAATTCACTTCCATCTCTGGAATTTTTGGTTTGGTACTTGAAAATCAGCATCACAAAATCCAGCTACTTTTCCAGTTAAGGTTATGGCAATCAAACCCTCAATGTTCCCTGTATGAATCAGGAATATTCTAATAAACTTGATTAAACTAACCAAATAGAAAAGGGCACTGCAGCAGGCAAATAGACATCGTATGACACGACAAACGTCAAATGTCAAATGCTGTGCTCAATCAAAAATATAACATTATAACAATCATAATGAACTAAATTCCAACTAAATCCTTTGTTCTCTACTACTGAGTCACAAATCTGTAGAGATAAACACCCCTATAACCATAATTATTTTTTAGCCTAGTGTAAATTTCCTGGTGAAATAACCATTAATGCCACACAGAGATTAACTTTCAGAAGGTGTTTCTGCTTTCCTCTGGTCATACACACATTTCATATCAAATGAAATAGCACTTTGTACGTGTTTCCAGCAACATATCTGAGTTCAGTATAACAGCCGACAGACAGTCTTAGTCTTACACCAACACCGGAGAGAGTGCAGTTGGTAACAGTATAACAGCCGACAGACAGTCTTAGTCTTAGCAACTACTCTCTCTCCAGTGTTGGTGTAATTTATTGGCACAGGTGTAACAAGCATTTAGCGGTTACCAACTCACAGCCGAGATTAGCATGTTTTCATATTGACACGTACTGAACTGTAAATGATGTGCTGAACGGTACATGAATCCTAGTATGGCTGATGACATCGTACTGGGGAGAGATTTCATAAAATGGAGTTCTGGAGTATGGAGGATGACTGAAGGAGGCACAGGCAGGGTTACTCTGACGTGAAGTCTGACAAGGCCCAAAGACGGGAGGAGAGATGCCCGGACGAGCAACTCCAATGTGAAGTCTGACAAGGCCCAAAGACGGGAGGAGAGATGCCCGGACGAGCAACTCCAATGTGAAGTCTGACAAGGCCCAAAGACGGTAGGAGAGATGCCCGGACGGGCGACTCCGATGTGAAGTCTGACAAGGC
>JAODUD010000019.1:16607890-16621107 GCA_026784285.1 Stomatorhinus walkeri | reverse complement strand
TCTATCTATCTATCTATCTATCTATCTATCTATCTATCTATCTATCTATCTATCTAATCTGTCTGTCTTTGGTTTTCCATTATTGTATGATTTTCGGCTGATCTTCAGCTTCATCTGCAGCATTCAGTATTCCTATAATTTTTTTTCTTCTTCTTGCAAACTCTGTTTCCTGACACATCTAATTGGCTCAGATAATTTCCTCATCATTAGTGCCGGTCAGAAATAACGACTCTATATCATGTTGCGGATGAATTATGTCTGTAGGATGAAGCTGCTCCTCTTTGTAAGACGAATGTAATTCTCTGACTGGGCTTCATTTCATGTTATTATCATTTCTTTCTTTCTTTAGTTCATTTATGTAATTTATTTCCTTCATTCTCTCTTTCCAGTGTATCTTGCACAGCATTAGCAGATAAGCCACAACTTTGCTATAATTATTTCATCGAAGGCTTAAAAAATAAACTGTCAGTGAATAGAATGACTGGACAATGCTGAAATAATATGCTCATTAACATCCCCAGTAAAATGCTGCAATTTGCTCGCTAACTAACACCATCCAAAGGAGTCTCATCCTGCATGGCCTCACCGTCTAGTTCTGAGAATCAACAGCTAAATGTCTCAAATTATCAGCAGAACGTCCCTTCAGATGTGTTACTAAAACTTTTTCTTATCTTTTTCTCAAGTTTACAGAAAAATAATAGTAATAGCGTGCTCAGTGGTATAATCCACAGACATTGACCTCCTGCGCAAAAGGTCATTGAAATGGACAAAGACCATTTCAATCTGTGTTTCTTACGACTCATCGGGCCGTTTTCTCATAACCCCAGCGACTCCCAGTCCCTCGGGAAGTGCTTCGAAATCCAGTCCTCTAGGACCCACAGCCAGTCCATGTTTTTTTTTCTAGTCAGAGCTGGGAGGATAAAAATAGTGTGTTGTGTGACAGGGAGCTGGGAGGGAGCAAAAACACGCATCATTTGTGGATCCCGGAGGACTGGGTTGGGAATTGTGATGCTTCATCATTAAGTCTTGTGTCGTGCAAACTCATTATTCAGGAAAAAATCAAGACAATTGCACAGACCACTGATGAACCTGCAGTCGTGCACATACATTTTAAATGCCCCACATTAGCTATGGTATTTAATGAAATCCAAGGGTTATTTATGGAATCTCACATCTCCCCATAGGTTGGGGGGGGGGGGTCATTTACACCTTTCAGTAAATGCTACGGCACAGAACATGTGCAGAAAGAGAATTTAAGCCCCATGGCAATTGAGAAATGACCTGGCAGTGATCCTCTGTGTTTCAACATGAAAGCTGGCCAAACCCCCCAGCATACAAGCCCCTAATGGACCATGTGGCGGCTATCAGGCCAACGAGGTGAGGAATCTGTACTGCCAGCCCCTGCTGGAGGCCACGTTTCCCGCGTTGGGAATGTCCTTTATGACTCCGTATCAGGAATTATGACTTTGCTGTCTGATCCTAGGAGGATGGGGAGTCAGGACTCTGTCTTCATTCATTACATATTCCCTATTTAAGTGTCCTTGCAGTGTAAACTGCCCATTATATGAAATATTACTTAAAAAAAACAAAACAAAAAAACGTTTGCTGCATTTCTGTATACTAATACATACGCATAAAAGGAGCATGGATATGCTGGAAGATTCCGGGGGCCCAGCAGTTCACAGGGTCCCCCAAACCTACCATCAGCTCACTTAAGCAGGGGGTCCAAGGTGGTGTTTTGTGCACAGGAAGTGAACCTCTGGCCGTGTGGTTGAGCTGGAACACGCCATTAATTTAAATTCACAGGCTGACTAAGATGGTGCTTAGAAATACTTATTAATATTTAGAAAAAAAAAACAGCTTAAGCTAAACCTCCCTCGGTGAGCCTGTGGGGGGAGGGCGCGGCTTGATGGATTTTCCACCAACTCCCCCAAACGTATCCCATTGCACTGTTTCTCTCTCTAGGTAAGATTCCCGTTACCCATATGTGCAGAAAAAAAAGAATCAGCCGCAATCTGAGCCTGGTGCCCCTACACGACATCTCTCTCAGTCGCACACACCTAGACGTGTATTCCGTCCGAGCTCTCTGTCACCTTCCTCCAGAGCGATGACCTCGGATAACGCTCGCATCATACCGCATCTCCACAGCCGGCCGGCTTTCGCATAACCTCAGCCCTCGGGCGGCATTAAGTCTACATTTTGGGCGTGGCCACAATGATGCGGTGACATGTGCTGACGCTTATTTTCCCTAAAACAGTATCCCTGGAAAGCGGGTCTAATAGGGTCTCCAGCGAATTGGCCGATGGAACTTTAGGATGAAAACTTGTTGTATTTGACAAATGTTGAGATCCACATGAGGGCATCCAAGTACCACAGCCTGATTTTCAACATCAACAACACAACACTGGGGACATGCATGCTGGCCAGTGTAATCTTATAAATTCCAGTGTCATGTTACAAAAAAGTTGCTTCTATAATGTTTGTAACGGTTCTCACAGTTTGTAAACTGAGAAGATAAAACACTGAGCAGCCCACTTAGACAGGGGCCAATGCCTCTCTATGGTTAAGGACATTCAGCATAGTGCACACCTACACCTGATCAACCAATCACCGTAGCAACCCACCAGGCTCCTCAATCCTTATCTTTTTCATATAATTTTCAAAAAAAAAATTATGATCCCATAAGATGACGAAGACATTTGATTGTATAGTTCCAAAATGAAGTGTGGGTATTTCAGTAGGGATTTATGCTAAGATAAATCCTTGAATAAATTGTGTGTTTATTGAACAACAGAGGACATGAGACTGCCCAGATTCACTACATAAAATAATCTGGGTAAAGGGCATTTCACTTTCAAAATGAATTTCTCTTAAGTCCAGTGTACTTACATTTATTTTTTAGATGGGAGGCACAATTTTTCATTATCGACAGACTCAAAAGGCAATATAATTAAATCAAAAGATAAACACTATATAATCCTAAAGTGATTAAAAGCCATTATCATCCCACCATCCAATAAAATGTAACTAGTATTTCTAAAAATAACTGTAGACTCCATAAATCTACAATATTAATTTCAGGTAGGTAACTTAAACCCAGTCATTAACATGAAGAATCAGCCAGGAACGTCCCCATAGACCTTAAGTCCCAAAGGCATCTGAGAAATGTGCTGATGTCACCTACGGTCCTCACAAACCTGTGCAGGTGTGTAGGGTAATGAATGTAGCGAAGAACATCACTGTCATTCCTCTATTAGCCATTGAGGGCATCTCCGCCCCACACAGCCTCTCAAAAGCAGATCCCCCCCCCAAAGGACTTCAGTCATGTACTCTTCTCCCTCCTCCCCTCTGGTAATGAGTTCAGGGCCATAAACACCCGGGACATCAAAATTCAGGGACAGCTTTTATCCAAATGTCATAAGACTACTGAAAAGGCACTGACTTACATTGAATTTTAATGCTCATACAGCTACACTGTCATTGTTACATAACCTGAATACTGCTGCAGTCACTCACCGCTTTATCTCACCCCATGCTGTAATATTGCACATATTACAGGATTGTATTTAGTGAGTATGGTTGCTATTTATTGTTATTTATTGTTCTCTGTAAATCTGCTATGAGTCTGTCAGCCGACACGCATTTCACTGTACTTGCTACATCTGACGGTACAACTTTGAATCCCACGAATGAAATATGCTCAAGGAAGCATGCAAACTAAGACAAGGATTTAAAACTATCTGCTGTGACTTTGCCTCTACCTTTTTTGTGTCACTCCAAAGTGTGAAACTAAGGAAAAATGGACATGTCACCTTCATACAGAAATAGCAAAAACATTTTTTAAGATAACATTTGCCGCTATGCTCCCTTAGATGAATGTTAGCACAGGAGAACATGTACAGACCTTGTCAAAATGGCGAGGTCAAGTATAGTCAGTTTCCTGAATTTTTTTCTTTATTCAAATCATATCTCAGTCCTTTGGATTATCTATGTATATTGTGTTCCCTTCAAATGAATCTGGGAAAAATATGCATTATTTGTGTATATTTAAAAAAAAAAATCACATCTCTGGTGGTCCAGCATTGGTATATTAATCAAGGCAGGAATTAACTGATTTTGGATTTATAACGTGGATTTAAAAACCATCGTTTTGGTGATACCATCATAGTTGGCATTAAATACCAAAATGCAAAGCTCTCTATAGTACTCCGAAGCCACAAAGGAATCAATATCACACCAAGATAATTACAAAATTCAAGGATTAAATCCCTCAAAATGAAATGGCAGGCAAAATGAATTGAGAGCGCTTTCAGAGTAATGGATCATTTCAGGACTTCAAATGGCAAGTGTATCAAAATAAAGTCATTCATGTCACTTTTCCTGTGCTTTGTTTAAAGGGCTTTGGCCCGGTGTAAATGTCAATTATCAAGAGCAATAGTTGCCCACCTGAGAGGCTGCGAAAGGATGGAAATGGACTGGACACCCTTTCCTAATAAGATGCATGTAAGAACCATTAAAATAGTATTGCTGTCTAAGGTCAATTACTGCCGTAAAACTGAAGTGTACTTCAGACTAAGGTAGTTCTGGAGGAATGTCTCAATATTTGAAACCAGAAAAGTAATAAAGAAACCATCTAGTCCATTTTGCAGAGAGAAAATACCAGCATAAAAAAGCAAATACTAATGTTTCTCTTTCATTTGTATTAAGTCACTTAATAGACTTTGGAAAAGACTTTGGAAGATCCTCTGTGCTTTGGCAAAGTGTACTGTTACCATGTATATGTTTAGTTTGACTGAAAAATGTCATCTGTACCAAATATGATTAGGCACTGAAGACTAGATTTCAGCACTGGAAGAAGAAGCCTTTATGACTATATCTCGGCTTCCTGTTAGGAGTCTCATAAAATGCCAGATATTTCCTTTTTTTTCAATTTCTCTCCCACACACAGTTTAAAATGTATATTTTCATCAGTGTAAAGTTTGCCAGCCAATTGCACATTCTGTTACCAGAGAGTGCCAAACATTCTTTGTAAAAAGATTTTACCTGTGTTGAAACTGAGTAAATTCCAACAATTGCGAACATAAATTAAATTAATAGAAAAGCATTATGTTTATAGCATTGAATGTACTCAGGTCAGTCCTGAAGACCACGTTTTTATGCAATTGTACTCAAATCAGGAGTTTCATAGTTTCTTTATCATACCTAGAAATGAATCCCTTAGCAAAGTAACACAGCACTTGTTTCAAATGATGAAAAGTCTGTAAAAATATCTACATTAATTATTACAAATCTCTGGGAAACACGATGCCTTGTAAATATTATGGTTTAAGTGTCATGAAGTGGTTGCAAATATGACATTCACAAGCTTCATGTTTCAACATAAAATCTGTGGGAATTTTGATGTTCAATCCAATTTACATACAGAAGGTTGCATATTAACATGTGGCAACTACATCAACAAAGATCAGATTTTTTATTCTAAATGCCTGATATATTTAGCAGTCTACAATGAATGCTTTAAATTGAGAGAAATGGGCTGACAGCTAAAATTATTTGAAAACAGCCAAGTACACATTTTACACGGATATAGATGATGTGAAGCTGTCAGGATCGGTCCTCGTTTTGACCCCTTTGGAATGTCTGTTCCCTGTTTGGCCAGCAGGTGTCTCTGGCCATCCTGTGTCCTCAGCTCCTAGTGTGTTTCACTGTTCCCCTAGCTGTCGTGTGGCTTACTGGGTTAAATGAATTGTTGTCATCTAGATTTCACTTTTGTTGTGGGTTCACTGGCCAGCCTCACTATGTTTGTGTTTTTTCTTAAATTTTTTTTTTTTTTGGTAATTCCTGTTATGTATTGGTGTATTTTTGCATGGGTCCTTGTTCAGTACCTTTATTTATTCCTGCTTGTGTCTACTTTTATTGTGTTCTGTTTTGCATAAGTTCCCAGTGTCTCCCAGTGTGTGAACCTATTGATTGAACCTATTGTTACTGTCCACACCTTTATACTTTCTAATATTTTGAAAAATGAAATAATTTTAAAGATTTGGTACTGTGAAGTAAGCAGCCTAGTTCCATTGTCAGGAAACTAGAAAATCAGTCAGTGAGTCAGGTCAGCGAAAAGCACCATAGCTGTGAAATCACAAGAGATCTTTCTGCCTCTGATTTGAAAATTCATTTTGCTACCACAGAACACAGCAGTGAAAGAGGGTTCAGGTTTTTTGTACCATATTTTTAATGTAACAGTAATCATGTATAGCCTGCCTGGATATGTTAAGGATGACCATCCCTGTGTAACTATTAAACAGGCACGGATGCAGTCTTGGTGTTCTGTTATTCTTGCTGATCTCCTCGACAGTTACAGTGGCGGTGTTGAGGACTAAGGCACCTACGCCAGTGTGCAGGCAAAACCAGTCAAAATGCCCTCAAAGCATACAGTAGAAATGTGAAGGAGTGTACGCATCTCCTTCTTCTTTGTATATTTTCTTAAAATGTCTGTGTGGTGAAACAGTATGCAATTCTGTGTGTATTCCCATCTTTTCCTCACATTTTTTGTACCACATCTACACATAGGTGATTCTTGGTGCCTCATACATGTGGGTGTACTTCACATAGATGTGTCTCATATGGCTTCAGCCATGACTCTGAAACACACTGGAGTTATCATCCAGCTTGATGCTGGAACACTAGAATAAAATATTATCATCAGTGCCAACAAATCAGACAGCCCAGCTATTTATACAACACAACACAACAAGTTGCCACAGACACAAAAGATGGGTAAAATGAAAACATTGACTCTCTCTGCCGTGTAATGATAGTTTGTGTTTTACATGGTAACAAAAGCACAGCTATTCTCTTCATTTTCAGTTCCTCCACTTTGATGTTAGGCTGACAGCAATACTTCCTTCCTTTCATTTTAATCCCCGGAAATGTAGCTTATACATAAGACACCCAACATGGTACTTGGCAGCTCTGCTGAATCCATTGATGGGAAATGAAGAACGGTGTAGGTTTGAAAGTCACCTACACTTCTCCTCAGAGGCGAGCTACACTAAATCTGTAGATGTAGGGTAAGAGAAAGTAGATCTGTGCTATAGAAAGGCACAACTCAGATAATTATCACCTACACATCTTATGTGATGAGTGAATGACTTGGCTAACAATGGGTAGAGGTCAAATTTTTGCTCTTGCAGAACATGAAAAGATGAAACGTGGGAGGTTCCATCAACCAGAAGTACCTTCAAACGTCTGGAAGTTGGGCGTCCTGCTTGTGACCTTTGTTTGCCGCAATTTCCATGCTGATAAACTTTAACTTGCGCTAAGAAGTGGAAAGGCTGCCGAACACATCCACCTCTGAACGCATGCCCATTGTTTCAGTCAGCCCTGGCCCTTAATTAAAAGATTAAAAAAGACTCCATTTTGACACTTTAATTACCTATTTCAGAATGCATTTACTCCAGTAAATTACTTTGGCTCAGACACCCAGCAGCCTTTTGTCATATCCAGTATAGAATCCAGTTTGTTAGTTACCTGCACACAGGCCTGGTCATTACTCACAGCCCAATCTGAAGTAATTTCTAGGCTTGGTTAATATCTTGAGGTTGGGTTCTACCTACTCAGTCTTGGCACTCTGGTTCCTGGTCTGGTTTTATATTTATCCTCTGGTTTGGATCTGTGACCTGCTTTTGTAAAGTGGTTCCTAGTCTTGCCTTTTGTTTTGTTTGCTGGTTTCTGGTTTAGCTTGGTGTCTTAGATACTGGATACTAATCACCTGACCTATTTGATTCCATCAGCTGTGATATCACTTGGGGGTTGAGTCCTTCATAGCCACCTCAAATACGTACCTCCTGGTGAGACGCTGTCAGCACTGAGAGTTCAGCGGCAGGCCAGCTGAAGAGGAGAGGATTGACAGGCAGAAGACCTGACGTGGCAGCTTGGGATGTGTCAAACTATCTGGGACTGTATATGGTCTTCAGAAGTTGGGTAATAAAGTTTGATTTTTCTGTAACTCTGTCCTGTTGTTGTGACACCTTCGATTTTGATGACACTAAAACTTGGGTCCTCTCTGACTGCGGCTAAATAATCAGGGCCTGGTTTTCTGCAATTGAAAGCAACAACGAGATTGAATTCATTCACAAGATATGGTTTCACTGGCACAGCTAATGTTGTGATTTGCGAAATTTCACAGCCCAAGTACGAGAGGCATCTTCAGTGAGACTATAAGCAGATGCCTTACCTTTCAGAACCTTTTCCCATCTGATGTGATGGAAGATCCACTATGTTTTTATTTATTTATTTGTTTGTTTGTTTGTTTGTTACGCATTTTGTCCTAAGGAACATACAATTAAGGAAAGACTGGGGTTAGAGAGGGTATGGTCAGCCAACGCTCCCGGCACAGTTAGGGCCAAACAGTGATAGGATTACTCTTCTGGTCTCATAATTGGAGCCCACGAGCTTATTGATGTTGACTCAGGTTCCTAACCTATTGAGCTACAACAGCCCGATTACAGTGACTCGACACCGTATGGCACGCTGAAGTTCTCCACAAAGGTGCACCATTACTGTAGGTCTTACTTCTTGATGCAGTAGTAGTTCCAATGTAGTCCAGGGATAAAGAAATGTACACATCATGCGCTGTGTGTGTCACAGAATGAGCACTTTGTTTTTTTTTGATTTGGCGGAGAAGAAAAGAGGTCTGGATTTAGGCAATTCAGGAAACCTCTTTATATTATGTTTAAAGTGTGTCAACTTGTACAGTGCAGGAAAGATGATCCCAAAACGTGACACAGATGAGAAACTGTAGTGGCAGTGAACTCCCCTAACCTCAATCCACTTTCTGCCGTGTCGATGAGAAACAGGGTTAATTTGAGCTTATGGAAATCTGTTTCATTTCAGATCAAGGACCTGCTCCTCCCTCGCCTGCCATTTGTAAATTTACAAATAGTCTGAAAGGAAAGAAAAATCGGAAAATTTGGAAATTCATTAGAATGTCTCTGATTCTGCTCCTTTTATTGAACTGATGCCTTTTACGTATGAAATACTCTCATAGCATTTCAAATATAAATGATGAATTTTCGTATTATCTTACAGAATCCATTCATCCATTCATCGACTCATACACCTAACCATCCATCGCCCATAACTGCTTACCCAGTAGAGGGTTGCTCACGGCAACCCATCACAGGCTTATATAAAAATTGCATTCACTTAGTATGCAATTTATAGTGCTATATATAATAAACAATGATTTAAGAGATATACACTGATGAGATTGATGTTATACATGGTCAGCAAGGTAAAATGAGAACCCCCTTAATATTTCATTCTGGATCTTGTAAGGTCATTCACAGTAAGCTTTCCTCCATGCAGAAGCCATTTGTGGTGGGAAGCAGCAACATCTGTTATCTTGCTATAAGGAGTATTGACTACAGTGACCTTTTCTGCACATTGTATTTATGCATGAAGTCAGTTTATTCCTAAAAAAAAAATCAGTTTTTACCCACAATGTTACCCGAATTTGATGAATTGAGGTGCTTCTGTAGTGAGGAAATGCTGCATTCTGTTCTGAAAATAATAGGAAGCATTTTATTTAACTCAAAATCCATGCAATTTTATTTGCTATAATGTTACAGCCATAATGTAATTCGACTGTGCACCTGTATTGGTTCCATCATCCAAACTTTGGTAGTTATGCTGCAGTTTTACTACTTTTTATTATACCCCCAAGGATAATATTTCTGAGAACATATTTCTTTATTGACCAAATGATACCCTTTACTCAAAAGGTGAAAATCCAATAGTCACATCACCTGGAATCTGCACCATCCTTATGAATCTGTATGAGCCCAACTTGCGTTTAATTGTGTGAGTTTTACTTATGGATGGCAAAGTACAATTTTCATTGAATTTGACATGTTATAGTAACTACCAGTAACTACGGGTGAATTAGTCAGCTTGATCCACACTATGGGAGAAGTGCATACAACCACCGTGAATTGGCACATGTGGGCAATATTTATAAAGGAAAAAAAAAACACACTAACATCCCCGTACCAGCAAGGAGATCATTGTGTGTGCAACTTTGCAAGTAATATCTACTCATTCTATGGGGTTTTTCACCTCTCAATATGATATTACTGAAATAAGTTCCATTTCATTGTACATGTTTCATTATTGTTAACCCTGGGGTGACAGTGTATAATATTTTCACTGCAGAAGGGTATAATTGCTCTATTTTATTGAGTATTAACTAAATATATATTTAGATAAAACATGGAAGAACTGAAAAGCGATCATGGCATGTAGTGATATTACATTAGTAAGGTAAGGCTTGAAAATCTATTTCTATCAATGATAAGGTTTTCCATATAAATTCATAGGTTGCTACTCGCGTAGGGTGAGCATGACCAGTAATCACTGTGGCCGTGACAGGAGGGAGGCTTTATCTGACAATGCCGTCAATCATAGCGTTGCAGACAGACACAGATCATCAAGCTGTTATGGAATCTGTCGCCTCTCGATGGCTGTGGCTTAGTTAGGTCAAGCACATTTTTATGGGGTGCTGTTGGTGTTGAGCTCATATTTTCAAAAAAAATATGATAATACACCAAAATCACTTGTGACTTCCAGTACAAACTGGAATCCTGTCTCAGGCAGTGCATTGCTGTGCACACATGCGCAATCATACACAGCGAGATGCTAATTAGCTCAACCGCAGGTCTTTATACTGCTGAAGAAAGCCAACATGGCATGAGGAGAACATGAGAACTCCACACCTACAGGGAGAAGGTGGGATGCAACCCACACAGGTGCTAACGGGTGACCCTCTGCGGTAAGGAATATGCGGAACAGGAATATATATTTTCTTGATTAAATGGAAGCATCTGAAAGCCCATCATGCCAAAGTGGCTAATTAGTAGAAAAAAACGCTCCTCTCTACTTACAGGGCTGTTAGTCACAGGGAAGGGCGACTTCACAGCAGCCAGGTGAGAAGGATGGATTTAGTTGGGCTCAGTCTCTCTGGAGTCCACATTACCCCGTCCACATCCCTTGTCTGCTCCACACTTCTTCTGTCCTGCAAAGAAACCCAACACGTAGCATCCTCAGAACACCCCAGCTGACTCAAAAACGTTCTGTCTCACAAATCCTGGAGATGCCCCTTGCCATAGCAATAAGAAAGCCTCCTCTGATCTGAAGTGGGTCATTCCCCTGGCCTTTGCTGGGCGACAGCCAACATGTCCAGGAGATGTCGTTTGGATGCGTGCGTGGCGAGGTCACACTTAGCATACAAATGAGGTTACTATATTCACAGCAACTTGTCAATATCCATTGAAATAAAGGCCGGCAGCCTATTGCAGATGTCACTGTTAATCTGGCTTTTTGTGCAAACAAAAACTCTCTTACACTAAAGAATGTCCTACACTGAGCTATTGATATAACATGGGAATCTAATTCTATTACAATTGGACATTACCTCATATTTCTCAATTATTAATCACAGATAATTAAGGAAAGGTACATGTTGTTTTGTTTATTCTTTCCAGGAAACTTGCCTTGTCTGAAAATGTCACCAAATATTACATACTGTAAGAATGGGGTCAAGATTGGAGCTAGGGGGAGGGACTTGAATGTGTGGGGGCAGGGCAAAGTCAGATACTGGACCCATTCATTCACCTCACCTTGGCTTCATAGCCAGTCACGTAACTTTGGGCAGTTTTTTTTCCCTCAGGCCCAAGACACATGCTTGGTTCTGCTTCCAGATCCTGCAGCCTGGTGCTGATGCAATAACATCTGTCCTTAATAGCCCACCCCCAAGCCACCATCCTGTCAAACTCCTTACCAGTCCCTTCCCAGAACAGAATAACATTCTATTCTTTCATCCCGTCTCCACGTTACAAGCTTCTCTCACATGCGTATTTGTAATCCCGCTCAATGCAAATACATACATATATATAATACATGCACTGTATGCATAGGGATTTTGCACACATCAGCTCGCTTCATGCGTTCCGACTCAGAGACTCACCACAAAAGGCACCATGGTCAAAGTGGAGTATATATCTATGACAAGCCACGTTGGCAGACACAGGAAGAGCTCCCACCCCAAAGAATTTATACTGAAATGCTAATTTTATTTACGGAATCATGTTCCGCCTCCACCCCACAGCGTCTGTATCTGGAGAGGGAATATTTTAAAGCATTACACTTTCTTCTTGTTCTCCATAGCTGCCTCCAGACTCCATGTACGTCTTTTCCTTCCTTCCCCCAGCCCCGGCAGTCTTTCTTCTCCGCCTGGAACACCAACCTCAGCCTACCGGCAGTTAGGAGTGAGGAGTTATTCGCCTTTGCAAACAGCCTGGTGAATTCAGGGCTTTCAGGCAGAATTGGTTGAAGTATCGGGGCACGCCTGGGTCAACTGGCCATGGAACATTTTAAAGGCAGCTAGAAAGTCCCACTGACTGTTTTGAAAACAAACTGTCCCATTTGTGTGGGAGCCATGACCCAGAAGTCACTTCAGGTCCCCAAACTCCCCTCCAGTATTCTTTGATTGGTCACACGCAAGGAGGATGGAAATAATGAGTTCAACAATGAGTTATGAAGGGATGCTTTAAAGGAGAATGGGCTTCCTTACCGGGCCTCAGACCGACGCAGGTCTGTGGCCTGAGACCACGACGTGGACCGACTACGGTATCTGCTGCGCATTTGGTTTCTTACACTTTCTCTCTTCATGTGTAAAAAAAAAAATCCCAGTACTAACCTACATTCTGGAAAGTTAATTAATACCCACTGAAGGTTTCACCTTGACATTCAAACACAAATTAGATGAGGAAAATAAATACTTTTGTCTTTTAGCAAGGAAGGACTTTCTTATAAACATATATCGGAATGGTCTATTTTACAAATTGGCGAACTAGCTTAAAAGAAAAAGAAAAAAAAATTCAACCGACCAAAAAATGCTAAAAATTGTGCTACTCTTGATAAACATATGCAGGCACACACACAACAACAATGTTAAGTGTGGACCCTATATTTGCAGATCTGTAAATATGTAAATATGAAAAAGAAAACTGCATTTTCAGTAAATAAATAAACGCAATACCATTTTACAATAATTGAGTTGCAGGGCCATGTGTGCAGTAACACAGAAGAAACCGCAGCATGCTGTGATTCGCACGGCTTCGGCCCACGGTGTGCGGGGGGGGGGGGGGGGGGGGGGGGGG
>JAODUD010000019.1:16577118-16594463 GCA_026784285.1 Stomatorhinus walkeri | reverse complement strand
CTATCTATCTATCTATCTATCTATCTATCTATCTATCTATCTATCTATCTATCTATCTATCTATCTATCTATCTAACGCTTATTTACTTAATTTTCTCCTTTTAAATTTTACTGATGTTTCCAGCCAGACACTGCTATAGAGGATGAGCATCGTGATCTTTATCTCCACCACCACCATCATCATCCTCATCGTTACCATCATCTTCACTAGATCCAAATCTGCACTTTGTGCCTCCCCCTCTGTCTTCCCTTCTATCCCCCAGGGAGGGGTGACTTTCGAGGAGTGGAAAAAAACACTGCATTTTTAGCCCGTTTTGCAATTCCCAATGCAAATTATCGCCCCTCCTGCAAGGCCGCCGGCCGCCTGCGATGGGACAGCCAGGACGGGGTTAGCGTCGTCCCACCATGACAGCGCCGGTCGCGTCAAGAAAGAGACCCCCCTGACACGGTGACTGCACATTCCGTACAACATGCTTGTCAGCCTCCAGCTAGAAAAGACGTCATAAGTAGGTGTTTCATCGCATATTTTGCAAATATGCGTAAAGAGACAGCGAAAGAGACGTGCATTGTTGCGCGACTAAAAGGTACCCCTTCACCAGAGCAGAGAAAATTACCATTGGGCCTAATTGTTTTTGCTGTGCAATTTAGATAATTGTTATTATTCTACTGCTTGTTCGAGGATTTAATTTGATCTCTTTTTGCCACTTAAGTAAAGGCGGCGCCTTGAGGTGCTGGCCCCCCCACCCCCACGCTGGAAAGCCAGGGTGCATCACGAAAGAGGCGTTCAGATGTCTGTCTGATGTGGCGTGTCTCCGGCAGCAAGGCAGATGATGGCCAAGTGTGGCAGAAAGGGCCGCACTCTGCAGACTTCTTCAGGCATTTACATACTCCGAAGCCAAATAAATATGTCAGGTGTTTGCTGTCATGTGATGGAAAATTAAATCAATGTCAATGCAATATGAAATCATGCAGTATTACAGCACAATTTGGTGTGGTGAGCGCTTTCTAAGGTCACAAAACACAGACACACACACATACATGCACACACATTAGTATTCATGACTTTATTGGGACTGCCCATTCATTTCTATGGCCATAGCCCTAACCCTTCCCTATACCCTATACCTCTACCCAGCCCTACCCTTAAACATAAGTAACCAAACAAAATAGGAGACTCTGAGACATTTGGGATTTTTCGTTTTTTGATTGCATTCACAGATTTTTATAAAACTGGGGTTATATTTGTCAGGACCCATGAAATGTCCCCACAAGGTAAAGAATTACAGGTTATTATCATATTGTGGGAACATTTGGTCCCCACAATAAAATATATGCATGACCCCCCCTGCCACACAAACACACACACACAGACACACATACAGCTTTGTTACCAGGTATGTTCACAGACATTGCCATCATAACAGTTTAAGTGCACTGCTGTACAGTTAGACTATACATTTAATTAAATCGGCTGTCTTTATTGCAATACTATATATCTATAGGCACAGAGTGTCTGAAGCGACTGGGAGAAAATGATCCCTCGCTGGAGATATAGAGGATAAACTGTCTGAGACTGAGCATTGCTGCCAAGACCATTGTCTCTAATACTATTTCAGACCTTCCAGTGAACTTCAGTAGGCAGTTTACTTGCCCTGATGTTACTGGAGTACCAGTGAGTGATTTGATCTGGCATGTGTCCAGCGGGGAGATCCTGTAAAAACATAGGGGCAAAGCCCTTTCCCTGGTTGTAAAAGACTGACGCAGCGAGCCGTGTTTGCGGTCCGGGGTCGTCATGGAGCCCCGTGCTTGGAGCACATGCATTGATGCAGGCAGTCCTCCACGGAGCAGCCGTCCATCCTGTGCTTCTGCCTCTGGCCAGGAACCGGTCCAAGAATTCATGAGAATCAAAAGGTTGGAAGGAATTTATAGCTAAAGTGTTTTTAGCCCCTCAGGCTAGCCGCACACCTAGTCCTCTCCCTGACCCTACACCCCTCGCTCACCAGCGTGTCCACGTGACGGACACACACACACACAACAGATGCACAAGAACGTGCACTATCGTTATTTTGTGTTAGTTCCATTCAGGGGCACAACAACAGCTTTTGGACACTAAGAAATTGTATCATAATCATTGGAGATCCAACTCAAATCAATTCGCTTATACTCCAAAATCTCAACGGCCCCTGTCACTCAGGGACCCATAGAACCATCTTACCCCCCCCTTTTATGACACCCCTGCTTTTGTACTTAGGATATCCAGATTGTTTTCCTGTCAAAAGCACTTGATCTGTTCCTCAGACGGTCAAGCTTTAGTAAAAATGCACAGATACTCATTGCAGCACTTTCAGTAAATGCTAGTTATTTTCTGGCACAGGTCTGCTCTAAAAGCACAAACGAGCACCTACAGCTAAAATCAGAGTGCTGATGCTTGGTTTTGTTTTATTGCTGAAGAACACGACATGTCATTACACAAAGACCTGAGGGAATGCTGGCAAATGGGCTTTTTTTTCTGAAAGTTGTAATGTAAAAGTGTATTTCAACAACTAGCCCATGAAAATATGCTATATTCAGTTAAATTTGAATGATTGATTGTCTGATTGGGAATGGACCGCTAAGGGACTCGCCTCAGGGTGGCGCTAGCTTCACTGCTAGCACCTCACAGCCTGTGCTTGCACATATACATTTGTTGTATTAGATATGCATATGGACATAAGATGAAACTTTAAAGTTAAAGAACAGCCCAGAATTTGACTCTAGCATCACCACACAACCATTTAATAGGATGTCAGACAGGCGTACTGTTACACACTCTTTCCATGTTATAAAGGAAACTTGTTTCATTTCAAGTATATTTTCATTTATAATTGTTCACTGAACTTTCCAATGCTCAACAGGAATAAAAAATGCAGTCTATGAAATAAATGGAATGGTAATAACCTGTAGTATGCAAAGACTTTTGACTGCTTGCGTGTGTGTGTATAATATCTGGGTGAATGACAGATTGGCCTTTCATAACTTTCACTCCCTGGGACAAGAGCCTAGAGTCTGGCAGTAAGTATAATATGCTTAAACTGGGCTAATAGTTTTACACATGAACCAAAGATTCAGATAAGATACTTCATCCCTGAGGGAAATTTCTTTGCATACATGAGTGTGTTACATAAATTGAACAGAAGCGCACATACGGTACAAAACAAAGTTCAAAGATGATACACGAACAGAATAATGTGCTAAGAAAATATCATGGAGGAAATCAAATATAAAATATTAACAGCGGTGTATGTGCAGTTATGATAGTAAAGATGCATTTCTATCCTGGCATGTTAAGGGCAGAGGTATAGAGTGGAGGTGAATGACAGGATATTTGTTTTACAAATCAGATGGACATATTTAAAGATACTGAGAAAACACTGAAATGTATGAACATGAAATATGATCTAATGGCACTAATGTAATCATAATGACATTGTTGTTTAATATTTTTCAGCTTTTAATAACCAGATAATTTCAAAGTAATTTTATCTTAATTAAGTTTTGCACACTGGAGATTAACATGGAACTTAAAATCGATATTTAAATGCACAAAATACTTTCCAGAAGACATTTAGCTAGACGTTCCAAAATTGCCTAAATTAATTCCCTCATGGGGAAGGAATTTTCTTCAATCACTGTTGATTCTCTGTTTATTCGTGCCTGTTAGAATTTTTAAATATTGAAAGATACTGAGCTAAAGCAAAAAAAGAACTAAATTACATAGGATTGTGCTAATTATGGACTTTTTATTATG
Organism: Stomatorhinus walkeri; assembly: GCA_026784285.1. Taxonomy (NCBI): domain Eukaryota; kingdom Metazoa; phylum Chordata; class Actinopteri; order Osteoglossiformes; family Mormyridae; genus Stomatorhinus; species Stomatorhinus walkeri. The sequence goes on along the minus strand of JAODUD010000019.1, from coordinate 16,590,676 downwards.
GAATTTGCTCGACGCCTGCAGACATTTTTTTTGTTTATGTTACTGTATTTACCATGGTATGACAAAACTGTCAAGGACCACCTTACTCAGACTCCAGTGTCATGTTTCATCACTGTGGTAGTATCAAGCTCACGACCCAGTTCCTACCAGGCCCAGACGTCGCCTGCTACCCCCCCTGCGAAAGTACAGGTCTTCCGTGACATTCTATATTTATAAAGTACCATTGTCACTGATTATTGTTGAAGAACCACGCACCATGAAGGGACTCCACCCACGAATGGTTATTCCAGTTGCAGAAAGCTCTCCTCGCTCCTTCTTCCTCTAATTCCATCACCTACCCACTGCTTTTTAGCTACATGTTTCCAATTTGGCTCAAAGTCCCTAAAATAACACAGAAACCAGCTGTGAGTGAGTTCTTTACTTTCGTGCTGAAAACGGATCGAGCCAGCGGCCAACTGAAACCGTACCTGATTTCACTGGCTTCTTAAGGGACTAACACCCACCTCCCACCCAGCATGTCTCCAGCTGGCTGAGGTGGCCCAGCCAATGATGTGAAAGCGGACGTCTATAGCTCAGGGGGGTTTGCCCCAGCACTTAGTCCCAATGGCAGTCCAGTTTCGAAGCTTCTCCTCTACTCCCAGCTTGCCAGTTTCCGTTTGGTGGTCTGGACCTCAAAGACTCTGATATAAATGAGTAATATGACGGAGGGCTGCATGACCCATTTCCTCATCCTCCACTTTCCCTTTCTGGATAAAAAGCGTGGAGAAAAAGAGCCATATCTGGCTTACTGCCTTTCTGGTGGCGATTCCTATTTCCTGTTTTTTTTTTTTTTATTCCCCCTTAACTAACCCCCTGTAGCGGCCAGTTACCTGTATGGATGAATGCAGGATGAGGTCTCCTGCCCCACGAAAGGCGACATATGATGTAGAGCCTCGTTGGACCTGAGAGGTGGTGGTGTGAGGTCTCAGGTGGGACGCAGACGCAAGGCTCAAGCTTTGAGAACCTTGCGAGGTGTAGTTATGACCAGTCCAGAAAGAGTGAGTAATACTACATAGCAGCTACTCAATACTGACTAGCGGGAAATGAACTTATGACACACTGGGAGGGCAGCATGGATGCCCAATATGTGCCATCCAGGAGAGGTGAGGGTAAACTGGGAACTGCGATTACTGCTGCTTCCACCACAAAGCCACTTATTCTCCGGGTTTGTAAAGTGGGTGATATTTCACTGTGAGCTCGAGAATAACCCCAGCTGCGAGTGGTCGATCTTTCCTGTGTATTCAGCTGAGTGTTTCAGTTTTTCCCAAGTATACATTTCATAACAGCAGTGTATTTATAACCCTAATCATGTAAATCAGGATGCTGGGTTGTATATTGATTGGTCTTGAACTCGTAATCAGCAAGCGACATGCTTAGGGTTACCAAAGGTAATGTAAATACTTTTTCCATGGGTATTCACAAAATCATTCACCTCCTTTGCAAAATGTATTATTATTATTACTATTATTATCATTATGGGTGGATTTTGAATAAATTTCAGACTCACTGTTTACGCATGAGAGCTCATGGAATGCTATTTATTAGAAGCGATAGGGGCAAAGTTTTCATTTATCAGCAGGATCAAAGTGTCACTAACAATATCAGTAACAAATAAGCATTGCTAATGCTTTTGTCTGTTTGCAAAATTTATTTGGTTGCTTATGTTAATACAGAAAGGATGCATGGCAGAGTGCACGCTCACACATCACTGGCATTATTTAGCAGCGTTCTCTTAACCACATGGTTCTGCACTGCAGGAGGGAACGTGTCACACAATGGAAGCCTTGAGGTTGGGATTCAAACCCACAAAACCCAAGGTATGTGGTATGTAATGCTACCCACTGACCTGCTATGCTGCACACAGAGAGGAGGGTCTTGTCATTCTGTCTGGGGGGTTAAGGACACAGCCAAAGTCATCAGATAAAGGTTTCAGATAGTATTAAAATTCCAGAGGTGCTGAAATCTAACTGTTGCTGCTGGTTTGGTTGCCATTTGTGTTAGATACCAGATTCAGTCCTTTTGCATTCAGCAAAGATCTTTTCCATCATAAATACTGTTTTGCAGTAACACCATAGGCATGCAGTAGATACTTTCTAAGTAGCCCTATGTGGTACTTAGATACCCTTTTGTCTCCACAACCATTTCAAATTGACAAGTTGTGCATTTGGACATGCCTTCCTGCACACCACTGTGATTTTTCTCGCTTGTGTCCTTCCTGTTAGCGGTCATGAGCCTGGCCATTATCCTGCGACCCCTCTCATTAACAAGGTGTTTTTGGCACCAGAACTGCAACTGATTGGATGTTTTTTGTTAATCGCATCATTCTTGGTATGTGAAAATCCCAGGAGGGCAGCTGTGTCTGAGAGGCTGGATCCACCAGAGGTGACACCCACTATCAGTCCACTGTTATGACAATGTGGATGACAACAGGATGCCTGCATTAATGAGCAGGTGTATCTAATAAGGTATCCACAGAGTGCAACATATGTTTGTTTGTATTTATCTTCCATAACCGCTTATATCAATGTTTCCAAACCTGGTCCTCAGGGAACCCCAGAAAATCCACATTTTCACTCTCTGAGCTCCCTGCCAGATGGTTCACATTTTTGCTCCCTCCCAGCTCCCTGCCAGACAGTCCATGTTTTTGCTCCCTCCCAGCTCCCTGCCAGACGGTCCATGTTTTCGCTCCCTCCCAGCTCCCTTGCCAGACGGTCCATGTTTTTGCTCCCTCCCAGCTCCCTGCCATACAGTCCACAGTTTTGGGAGTTAGAAGGGAGGAAAAATGCAGAGTGTCTGCAGGTCCCCGAGGAAACATTGAGTTATACAATAGACTGTCTCACTGGGCCTGGGGCATCGCAGAATGCAGAGGGTGGAAGGTAAGAGATGCACTGGAGGGGACGCTAGCTCATCCCTCAGCGGGGGTATTTCCATGCTGTGCGTTATGTATGTAAATTATTGTGGCCACTTTCATGGATAAAAGCAAATTTAAAAATAATGGGAAATAAACATCTGCCATTTTATGATGATAATTTTGCATTAAACTCCGCTATTTCCTCAACTACTTGAATGGTAGCAATATGTTTAAAAGCTGAGATTCAGTAACATATACGTACTGGTCAGTATATCATACCCATCACATGAGCCTGCGTGCGTTTGTGCTAACAGTGATGTCATCTCCGGATAATCAGTTTCCAAACATTACACACGGTTCTCTGAGCTAAACCTCTGCTTTAAAGACTTCGCGCATTTTCATTCTCTCATTTCATTAACCCAATAATATACTGCATTACTTGATACCAAAGCCCATCCAGTAGAAATACATGTATGTATTTTGACCACAATTTGGAACATCACGATAATCGATTTCAGAGAGGACTCGGCAGCGAAGAGTGGCATTGTTGTTGAACAAAACAAGACATTCAGCAAAGTCAGCCTACTGAGCGTCTCCCAGAACGGCTTTGTATCACCTCCACAGAGGCCAGGCTAACACTTTATAACCTTTGAGAGGATTTGTATTGTGATTGACACTTTTATACTCAGTTTTTCTCATTTTTTTCACATTTCATTTTGACATTCTAAATACATAGGAAAGGCTTAGCACGACATGTGAAAATTGTGTTTATCGAGACAGAACGAGACTAGAATATGATTTATAAGTGTTGATCCATTTCTAAAGACAGAAACAGTGGAGAATGTGTTTAATAGAATATTTTTGCATGTATCATTTAATTTGAAGCCTTATTCAACATTTTTTTTTTTTATTTATGAACTGTCGACTCAAACCTCTTTTCCCCTGACATGCGACATGTTGAAAGTCGTGTCAGCAAAATTCAAAAAATATTAAGACTTTTTAAAGACATTTTATTTGCATATTCCTCCGTGGAATCCCATAAATAGTTGCTCTATATTTATCCAATAACAAATAAAGGTGTGTTAAAAAAATGCATGCAAATGTGTGGAGGACAAAACGGAGAAGACTTTTGAGAGACTTTTGCTCTCCGGTGTGTGGAAATTCAGAGTTTTATCTGAAAGCTGGAGGTTGTGCTCGGAATCTCAGCAGGAGTCATTCCAGAAAGAGATTCCAGTCCATGGTAGGGCCCGCATTCAGACACACGATGGACCCTTTAGAAACATGAGCTCACCTCACCGCACGTTTCTGGACTGTGGGACGAAACTGCAGCACTAAGCAGAAACCTGAACAGACCGACAGCTATGGGAGTGAGAGCTTACTCTACTGCCCAGTGTGCCTCTGCACTGGCATCCGTTCAATGTCATAAGTAAATAATGAGGAGAGACGTGTGGCGGATGGATAGATGGATGCATGTTTACAGACTGACTTTCCCCCTGTGCTGATAATAGTCCCTGCCGCACTTCAGCACCGTCGCCAGCATTAGAGGTCTGCATTAGTCACGAAGTTCATCACCTGCACATCCGTGACACCCTGTCTGGCCATTAGTCATGCCTGCGTCGTGTGGCTTCAGCGCAGCGGCACTCCCGAGAGCCGCGACGTCGCAGTGTGCTTTCGCCCGCTAACTCCGCTGTGCCGCGGAACACATTTCCCAGGGCTTTCCGTGCCAGCAGTGTTGCCAGGCCTCAGTGGCGGAAGGCCGTTGCGACAGTGAGGCAGGGAAGAGAGTGTGCATTGGTGTGTGTATGTGAGAGAGAGGGAGAGAGGAACGGCGGAGAATCTGAACCCCTCGCCCATTCTCCACACCCTCCATTCTCCTCATCGTCATATCCAGCCAGTTTGCTCTACACGCAAGCCTAATCCTGCCTTTGCTGTCACATATACTTCATACACCATATACATATAAAGGAACTACAGCTCCATTGCATTAAATGTTGTTTCCTGCATTTTAGAAATAGTGGGAAAATCTCAGTCAGTGGCACGATTCACAGGTGGAAGGGAATGGTAGTCACCGAGGCAAAAAAGACACAGCAAACAGCAAAGCAACTAATGGGTCCTCGCAAGGTATTTTCTGTTGTATTTTCCAACTTAAATAGCTAGACTGGAGTTATATTTTTCTGTATTATTATGTCAAATATGCACAGGAAAACAGTGTCTGCCAAGAATCGGCGTATAATTTAAGAGTCATGTGACCTGGGGAAGGAAGGAAGGAATGTGGAGGGTGGGGGAGGTTGGAGCATGGATAGGTGTGACCCAGTAAGCACCGAAGAGCTACAAATCAGCTGTAACATCAGTATGGCTGCCAATCCAGAGGGAGCCATCTGTCACGGCCTGTAAAATCCCCGATCTGCCTGCCTAAGTCACTTCAGAGGGGCTGCTGTTCCCCAGGGCTTCATCACATGACGCAAAGCATCTCAATCTCAACTACTGCTGCTGCTGGCGTAGCTAATGAAATGTTGGTTTTGTTTTTCAAGATTCCAGAAGGGGGAGCAGTAGTTAAGGAAGCTGAGCAGGACTGGTTAAGCTCAATTGCTTTGATTAATGGTAAAAAAAAAACTGTATTTATGGGAAGCAAATAATGGCAAAAATAAAGCCAAACAAATGCTAGTTGAGTGTGTAGAGTGTGTTGAGTGTGTAGAGAGATGCAGCCCTTAAGCAGAGACACAGTTTTACTGAGACAAAAATTGCAGCAGTATTTAAATGCAAAGTAAACATTTAATAATAGATCATGACCAGATGTTAACAGACGGATGCAGATAAACAGATGGTGATGCTTTGATAGAGAAAATTTTGCAGAGTCCTGCTTCTATGACACAATTGGACCAATTGAATCTGTAGATGGGGAATGGCAAATATGTCACTCATAACATGTTTAGGTGACAGGACCGCTGTGCTGAGCAGGGTAGGCGTGCGCTGGAGGCAGGGCTGTACAACACAAAGCACATGTCACATGACAGGGTGTGACTCTAGGAACCACAATCCCAAGGAGAGCTGAGAAAAGTGGAAAACCAGCGTGTCTTCAGGGCAGTGATATGGTATCAAAAACGGATGAGAGACCCATTAAACATCCTGTCCCTGTGGTTTCAGACCAAAATAACTGCCTGGATCTTTTCATATACACAAGCCTCATCTGCTGGTAAATCTCTAGGAAAAACTTTTCGAACTGCCATTTATAAAATTTTATTTCACAGATCTATGTTTTCTTTCCATTGTTTAAATTTCTTATCTCGCACAAAAGTATTCCTTCATTCATGCATGATCTTTAAATCTCTCTTTGTTTAACTTAAAGTGAAATTGTGTGATCTCAACCCTCAGCTGGAGATGAGAAAATTGATGGATGGGTGAAATTCCTATTAGACACCGATAATCGTTTCATACAAGGTGGCAGAGCATATGTAAGAAATCATGGAAAGCAGTTAATCAACTGTAGCCGTCAGGACTCGGTTCCCCGAAATACAAAGGTTTATTATGTCCCAGCCTTTATTTTTCAATTTTTCTCCCAGGGAGCCAAACCATTCAGAACTGTATATTCTGAAATCCATTAACCGACATCTATGTGACAACAAAACTTCCTACATTGAAATTAAATACTTTTTCATTTTTTTCTATGGTTTTGTGTCGTGTCCCTGTCCTGGATCCGCCTGCCAAATCTGTCGCCATACATCTTTCCCTGGAGAATCATCCTTCAGAACCTCACGGTGCCCTGAGACAGACCCTCTTAATGCTAGCTTTGTTATTCCGTGGAATAAGGACCCGCTGCTGAGTGCAATTCCGTCTTAATTGGCAACGCTTCCACATGGATCCGACTCCCATCTTAATTGGCACGTTTACGCGTGGATCCAAATACCCAGCACGCCTCAGCAATGCCGAATCATAATTCCATGCAGAGTGCTTCCTAATTAAAGAACTTTTTTTTTTCTTTCTGGAAATTCACTGCTAGCTACCAGCCTAAGCTGATAATTACACATTTTTCTTCTATTCATATTGAATGTCCCTTTCGCCCCATCTTGGATCAGAAAATGAGCAAAGAAGCGGGAAAATGCAAAGAAACCCTTAAGGTCCGGCCCATTTTGGGTCTTAAATAAGCCCAATTTCACATGCAGCGCTTTCAATCTTTTATGGGCATTAACTGACAGCTGAACATTTTATCATCTGTCTGCCATAATGGAAGAAATGTATCTCCTAATTGAGACTCTTGTCTTGGGTGGCTTTATGCTTTATAACTGGACATAGGCTTTTTAGAAGAATGGGTCCTCTTTCTTATATGCAATAATGTCTTATCCATGCCCTTCTCCTTTGTGTCATGGCCCTAACAAGCCACACCTGTTACTCGTTTACCACTCTTGTCTCATTCCTAACCCTCATGAGGAGATCACTCCCAGCTGCCTCTCGTTAGTTCCCTTGTTAGTCCCACATATACATGCTTCCCAATCCTGTGTTCCCCAGTCTGGTCATTAATGTCAAAACTTCCCGTTGCTTGTGTCCTTCCCTTTATCCAGTCCTCCCATTTTGGATCCCTCATTATCCTGTTTGTTTCTAGGTTTTGCTCATTTAGTTCAATAAAACTTTTTTGTTTTGTCACAATACCTGCCCTTGAGTCCGTTGTCCCTCAAAACGTGACAAGTAGACACTGAACTTGTTTTTCTCTCTCTGGAGAAATCAGGATTGCTGTCATTCCCTATCACCATTATCAGGAAGCCTCAAAGCCAAGCTTCTGTCAATGGAAAATACAGTTCCTGGGAGAATGTGTCTATGCAACATGTCTAATGTATGACCATTTAACTATGTTAGCTACTTAGTTAAGCTCTTAGTCTTTCATACAGATGACAAAGAAGGTTGAGAACTGTTGCCAGCTTAAAGTTATGAAAGAAACTAACTTTCTCATCAGGTTAATTTTAAATTTCTTGCCCATTTGGGAGCAGGCTGGGCAGAGCAGGGTTCCATCCAAACTGCCATTATTAAAGGCGATTTGGATTTTTCACATAAATATAGTACTTGGATTATTATTCCACTCTGGAAAGTACATTGAAGAATATCTGTAAACGAAGTTTGCCTGTTTTTCACACTGAAAAGATGAAAGAAATGACCCCTTATACTGAACGCATATCAGAATCCTTTAATCCCCAAGTACAAAAACAGAAATTGTTCAGGTGGAAGCGATTAATCAAATTCAATTCCAGCTACCCCATCCCCTCCAAAAAAAAACATATAAATAAGTGCGTAAATTATACAATTGAATATAAATACAAACAAGATATGATACAAGTAGTTGGAGGCAAAGTATGAATAAGGTCAGTAAATAACTGACTCTCGTAGTCTTGAAGTGAAGCTTTCACTGTAGCTATTGATCAGTCTCCATGACCGACGCCTACACAAAATTGCTGCTTCATCCTTGTGCTTATTGTGGGTTCATGAGCGGAAGCTGCTTGTTTCAGGCTTATTGGAAGATTCACTCTGGTTTTAAACTTTATCCATTCGGAAAGCATTACTGCGGATTGTTACACCCTGCCCACCATGTCTGCCTGATCCTCCTGCCTCCTCCCTAAGGAGTTTCGGAAGGTGGTTGTTGCCACTCGTTAGTCTTTGCATTTAAGTACCTGTTTGTCTCATCATCTCCAGTCTGGTTCTTTACCCTTTCTTGGCTCAACAGCTAGTGTTTTCCAGAAGTCTTCCTGAATTTCTTTTTGTTCCACAAATAACTTGTCTGTGGACAACATCACTCTGAGGGACCAAATTTTTATTTGCATTGGGCAGATCTGGCTGAAATCAGGCCTGACTGTTTACCAAAGTATTCAAACACTTAATATAATTATCTCATATTATGCATGAAATAACTACAAAGTGGAGTATTTCATATTTGATCATTCTGCATGTCAGACAAATGGAAATGGCATCAGATTTGTGAGGCTTTGTAGAAATTAAGAAAACGTGCATAAATGCTGAAAATCAAACTATGGGCATGGTGCTTTATAAACACATTGCTAAACATACCAAACGTAACATCAAACTAAGTGTTTTCATATGTTGGGGAAACAGGTTGTATTAGTCTATTAGATAGTTTACAGTATTCTGTTATGGAATGTCATTAACGCAAGATCTTTAAAAAGCCCTGCAATGACACTGAAGCTGCTGGGAAGTGAGTCGTGTTTGAAGTACTTCTGGGGGCGTGTGGGGGAGGCGGCTTCCACTTGACAGTTTAGCAGACTGTGTCTTGGCCAGAGACCGTTGCTCCTGCTATATTTCGATCATCTGCGCTATCGAGCTCTGAGGTGTCAGGAACAACGGCTAAACTCCCAAAGTGCCGCTGTGACACAGAATCCAGCGGCGTGATCCCAGAAAATGAAAACCGGTCAAAGGAAGGTGTTTGGATACTTATAAAGATTAAAGATTTGAGGTCCCCCCCGCGACCCAGAGGATAAGCGGTTTGAAAAATGGATGGATGGATGGATTTGAGGTCCCTGTTAAATGGGAGGTGGGAGATATGGACATCCTGGGCTGCGGTCAGGTGACATATTTTTGGCCTTATAAAACTCATTTCTGTTTTCCCTCTAACCCCCCAGAACTCACACCCAGGTCCTGATGTCCAAACCAGCACTACATCATAGCCTTTGCCAAGACCCAACATGCATTTTGATTTTCACCCTGTTTTCCATATTGAAGTTGCCCCTATTTGCAACTCATACCCAAATAAAATCTCTGTCCATTCCTCCCATCTACTTGTCACCACTCTCTTGGGACTCGGGTTATTACCTTCTACTAATGAAGCAGCAGTTCACATAGCCCAGTTGTAGATCTGCAAATGATCCCTGATTGGCTGTCCATTTTTGGTTTTTGTTACTATTAGCAGAAATTATCATCTGAGAAGTACTAACATTTACAAACACACACACACACACACACACAGACCTCATTGACCTTCTTTGTTTTGATCTACACAGATGGCTGATTTGATACATGATTTGTAGCCCCTATTGCATTGTGGGTAAGGGACACATAATTGGCTTCCTTTGATGTCAGGTTTTTTCCACCTCCTCTCTACCTGCTATAAGAAATCGATACATCAGCTTCTTAATAGAAGGATCTGCCAGCAAATAACATTTAAAATTCGAAAGTCGACTTGGAAAGTTTTTAAGAATTCATTTGCTGCAAGCACTATAAACGTGAGAGATGCAGTAGGTATATTTTCATGTCTCGTAGTTTACATAAGGTAGTAGTTCTTGGAATTCTAGTCACATTTCGAGATTTAGGCTTGTTGCCCTCCCTGTCGCTGTGTGCACAGATTACATGATCCCACCATATTTGTCTCCTGCTATGAAGGGACTGATGAGCTTGTCCATCTTCAGGACTGCATTATGGCAGTGTTCAGTACTGCAATCCTTCTTAACCCTAGAGCAGCAGGTTCTGTGTGGCACAGCACATCGCCTGCTCTTGTGTTAAGGCAGGGGCTGTGATTCGGATTGTGAAATTCGCGACAGAAGGTAAACCTATTTACAAGGATATCGGCTGGGACCAGTGGGAACGCATGCCATTCTGCATTGTGTCATGCTTCATTTTCATTTGCCCTTGTCAGTGTATTTTAAACATACAAATGCTTCCCATGCACTAGCATGTAATTACTATGGATCGCTCGTGACAGCACATTGGTCAGTTTATTACCAGCAGTCTCCAGACAGTTTTGCTTTATTTCCATATAAGGTAATCCAAGGCATGTTTATTTTGATACGTAGTTGTGTGAGACAGTTGTAGGAGGTGGAGTCAGATGATAAACACAATCATTCATTTCACCATCTGCCATTTTACCTCATTAATGACTGCGTACTGGCTTTCTCTATCAGACCCTAGAACACACGTCTGATCCTACACACCACCGTACTCTTCTCCTCTACTTGATGGTGATTTTGTTGTCCTGGGTGTTACTCTGGTGCTGGTGCTTCGATTAAAGTTCATCCTCTTCCTGCTTGTACCAAAATAGAAACCTCTATTCCTTCTCCCCGACTTTGTGTCACATAGTTCTGCTATGGTCCCTCTGGGAGCATCTTGCGGTGCAGTGATGCTGTGCTTCTTTGAGCTAGCAATTGTTGCCAAGTCAGGACAGGCTGATATGTAAAATGCCGCACTATATGTGAATTAGCTACAACGGTCTTGGGAAGAACATTTGGCATATTTTGTAGAAATGGGAAGACTTATGTGTGAACTGAAGCATATCTGTTTAGACCTAAACTCGCTAGAAATGACCAAAAACCAGTCCTTTATTTTGGGTCAACCCATTGGCTGGAAAACCGGGCTGCAACAGAGCAAACCGTAGATTAAAAGAGAACCAAAGTATTCTGGGGAATAATACAAGAGCTTGTGGTCATAGGTGCAAATTAGCAGGAGAACATTTTAAACTGGATTTCTGAAAGCGCTTCTTTACATAGCATGCAGTTAGAGGATGGAATAGCCTTCCTGTTAATGTACTGCAAGCTAAAACCATGGGTCCCTTTAAATGAAAACGAGACGTGATTTTGACAACTTTAACCTATTAGTTGAATTCTCGCCGAAGAAGCTTGATCGGCGGAATGGCCTCCTCTCGTTTGTAAACTTCTTATGTTCTTACAATGAGCAGAATGCTGCTGGAACACCTCTGAACAGGCAGATAAATATAGCAGCAAGGAGGGGACGAGAAGAACCAGCACGCGATGAACCCGGTTCACGCAGGAGCACGGTGGCCTTTTGTTTTCCGCTGAGCAGCTTTGCGAGCCTGCCGTCGATCCGTCGGCACCCGCGGGAGGGTTTTTTTTAGCTACTTAGAGGCTTTCACCGGTGCCGTGCGGGGCCTTCAGAGTCTGCCGCCTGTCCCTTGTCTCGGCATGTTGCCATGGCAACGAGGAGGCAGGAGCAGGGGAGAAGTGCATTTAAATTTTCCATTGGCACACAGAGGCGAGACACTCGAGTCAGCAGCTGAAAATGAAAACAGGGTGAGTACTAAAGTGTCACGATGGAACTAATGGCCAGGTGATATTCTGCACCATTCAGAACAAGTTTAATAATAATGGCCAATAACAATTCCAGGTATTATACATGTATATATAACTCAGACGTAGCATATTAAAAAAAGGAACAAATGTGGTAGAAATAAAAATGGTATTCACACATTTAAAAAAAAAATTATTAATGTCTTCTTTTAATATGTACTGACTTTTAAGCAGGGTGTCATGGTGGCTCAGTAGGTGGCGCTATTGCCTACCACCCCTAGATTTGGAGCTTTGAGTCCTAGCACTGCTCTGCATGTAGAGTTTGCATGTTCTCTCCGTGTTCTGTGGACGTTTTCACACAGACGTTGGTTAGGCTATTTGGTGCTTCTACAAGTGCCCATAGTGTATGAGTGTGTGTGTGTATGAGCTGTGATAGAGTAGCATCCTGCCCAGGATGTACCCCAGCCTGGTCTCCTGTGCTGCTTGGGATAGTGTGTAGTAGTTACATCACACCTTTGGGGGAAGGAGGTCAAAGGTCACTTCTCCTGTATGAGTGGGGCTTGCATGTTCTCTTCACGTGACGTGATCTTTCTTTTGGATCCTCTGCTTTACTACCAAGGTTGAAAGGGGGGTATTTAGGTAAATTTTGCCCTGAGTGTGTGACTGCGTGTCTTCCCCGGATTGTGCTCCTTGCTGCTGGGCACAGGCTCCTCTTGTGACTCCAAATTGGTTGTACACATTCTTCTGTTTCCCAGATGTGCTGTTTCATATAACCCATTTTGCTCAAAGATGCAGGAATTACTTCTTGTATGTAGTTTAAACTCACAACCACTAGTCCAGGACAGCACAAAGAAAATAAGATAAAAGGCAATAAACTCCATGAACAACCTATTCATCTTATTTAAGTGAAAGTGTAAATGACAGTAAAAGCCCAGTAAAGACTTCTCAGAAAAGCCTCCGTCTTCTTACCAACATAAATGCCCCCAAACTAGCCGGGTACAGGAAAGGGGTCAGGAATGATAAGTCGCAGAATGGAAAGCCCTCGCTGTGGATCTATGAGACGAAGCCTTCCGGAAGCTTCTCAGGCTCAGTGTAATGAGGGAGTCATGGGGAAGTGTGCCTCGAGGGGTACATCAGTGTCGGGTGGCCCTGGAGGAGAAGGCTGGAGATGTTACAGCATCTCCGGTGGAGAACGGCAGAAGGCCAGCCCGGCCATGCTGACTCAGCGGCACACCTGATCCCCAACCCCCCCCTCCAACCCCCCCCCCAGCTCAGCATTCCAAACTGGCTCAGCCAAGAACATATGATGAAGATGAATATCTGACCGTACTGTGACCCGTGACCAGGGGCAAAAGCTTGGAAGAGAAGGCAAACAGAAAAAGCCCATAGTACTCTGAGAGGACTACAGTACATGTTTAAGGAAGGGTGGCGTGCTTCTGCTGCTGGGGAAGGCCTGCGTTCACAGGCTGCGTTCACAGGCTGCGTTCATAGGCTCCGTTCACAGGCTGCGTTCACAGGCTGCGTTCATAAGCTGCGTTCACAGGCTGCGTTCATAGGCTGCGTTCACAGGCTGTGTTCATAGGCTGCGTTCATAGGCTGCGTTCACAGGCTGCGTTCATAGGCTGCGTTCACAGGCTGCGTTCATAGGCTGCGTTCA
>JAODUD010000019.1:16564854-16577018 GCA_026784285.1 Stomatorhinus walkeri | reverse complement strand
AGGCTGCGTTCATAGGCTGCGTTCACAGGCTGCGTTCATAGGCTGCGTTCACAGGCTGCGTTCATAGGCTGCGTTCATAGGCTGCATTCACAGGCTGCGTTCATAGGCTGTGTTCACAGGTTGCATTCACAGGCTGCGTTCACAGGCTGCGTTCATAGGCTGCGTTCACAGGCTGCGTTCATAGGCTGCGTTCACAGGTTGCGTTCACAGGCTGCGTTCACAGGCAGCTGCCATGCCGCTTGTTTTTTAATCTCGTTTACATTTCTGATATTGACCAGAGTCGCACCTGCTTTCTCTCTCCATGGCTGGATTTGAGTCTCATTGATCGATCTGACCTGTCATTCTCAAATGGAGAGCAGGCCCATAGATCTACAGACATAATGACTTGTGCTGCAAGGAGAATCCGGGGTGTTTACTGGATCCAGCAGGTCTCTGACGGACTCTCGCATCTCATGGGCTGATGTCGTGGAGATGGCGAGAATGCTGTCACCTTGGTGGCCGCTGAAGTAAATAAGAGTCTTCTCTGGAGTTTTCTCCACCCTTCCATACAAAGCACTGCCACCCCCAGAGGGACTTTGAGCCACACTGCCAGGCAAGACCCCCCCCCCGCCCCCCACCAGTGTGATGGATGCGCCTGTAACAGCTCAACTGCAGTCCCTACCTAGTACCTGTCCTGGCCATATGGCAAACGATATGTTTGCTGGAACATTGCAACCGTGTAGTGTAATTATTCAGCATATATGTCATTCCGATCACTCAGAATTTCACGAAACAAGATAAAGAACCATCACCGAAGACAGAGAGTATGATAAACCATTCCAGGTGATGCTTCTCTGTAGTATTATCTAGTTAAAGCTGGGAAAACAAAAAGAAAATGTGCCCCCTCCCCCCCCCACTACTACTGTCGCACCGCCCCGGTTAGCCAGTGATCCGCAAACTCGCCGCGCACAGCAGGGGGCGACGAGGAGCTCCAGACGGTGAGGTCAGGCCGTGCAGGGCAGCGACACGTGTCACATGACGGGGCAGGATGAATGATTTACGGTGCTCCCTGGGGGGTAGAACCCGCCGTCAATAATGCACGGCTGATACAGTCATGTGCGTAAAGAGAATGGAGCCAGCTGAAGGTTTAATGCGTCCAGTCGTCATGTGTGCCATTTTTATTATTTTTTTAATTCTACCCCCGTTACATCAGAGAAGGAGCCAGCTGAGGGAGATGACAGCAGATGGGCACGTTCCCCCTACGGCCGATTTCGATGTCCCGCCTAACGTTGCCGACGGACGGACGGTCAGCCAGTCTGAAGGGATGAATTATTCATGGATGTGCTGTTTAGGCATTTGCCAAGCAGGCGTGAGGGGATAAGCTGAGGTATTGCCTAGTTTGCTGTCTTTCAGTTATGCAATACCCCCCCCACAAGAGCTGATTGTAAACTTATGCTTCCTTGCACCAGCTGGAATTCCTAAAGGAGGAAGTGATTTAATCCTTGGCCTCTTTAGCAGGGCACAGAACAGAAAAAGTCCCATGTTGCTCTTATGCGTCCCAGGGCAAGGTCAGGTGTTTTTTTTAATCGTGTGTGAACGTGGCTGGTGATTGGTCAGTTGCCAGCAGCTTTGGTGAATTCTTTGTGCTTGTTGTGGACCAATCGCATGATCACATGACAGCCATCTTTGATACTTGTCTTGGGTTCAACAGTCTCCGGACCTCACTGATAAAAAGAGTGCACCGTCCTTGAGCCTTTCAGCGGCTTGTCAGATTCCTGACATAGAGGCCGATTCCGTCTCATCCCTGAGATTCCGCCGCCGTGTTTACAACCTGATAGGAGCTTGACCTACGTGTTCATGCGGTTCGTGGGAGACGGCTGGGAGGAAGAGCGGGAACACAGACAGGTGACAAAGCTGTCTTCCTGCATCATCGTATCTGGGGATGAAAAAAAAAGGAAGAAAGTGTTTGGTTGTATCTGGAGATGGAGGCTGAATGTGACGCTGAGAGCGGTTCGCTGCATGCAAGCTGATCATGTCTCCACCTAACGAGGGTCGAGCACATAAAAAAGAACACATGTTGGCGAAGGGAGGTCGGCCTGCCTCTGACTGACCGAATATCCTAATGTAAAACGACAATACTTCCGGCGTCCCCTAACCTGCTTGCATGCAAACAGAGACTTAGAGACTGTGAAAAGGAATTCAGATATTAACGATGAGCCTTTCTCAACAGAAGGACAGGGATCACCTCAGGCTGAGATTCTCCTGCACAAAGTCTCTGCGTCTTTGGAGAGTAACTCCGCGTTCAGCTCCGGTAGCGGCCGCTATAGGAATATGTAAAAAGTGAGTTATTTCTGAGAAGACTCTAAGTTTCATTTCTTGTAACGGATGCGTGGGCCTTTTGTAAAGGCAGCAGGAGGGAATTCGCTCTTTAGGAGTTAAAGCCTCGCTGGTGCTTTTGAAGGAGGAACGAGTCCATTGTTAGCAGAGTTTAATGGGTCTTCACGACGTGCCAGGGGGCCCGCGATGCGGATGGATGACAGCCCCGTCCCATTAGCCTCCACGCGAGGTGATTAGGATAAACGGGCCAGATCCATTTATAGCCGTGGCAACGTCATCTCCCAATCCGAAGCGGAATGCCCCCGAGCCACAGGTCGCCGTGACAGTCATACTGCCATGGCAGCGTCATCCGAGCAGCCTGCCGGACAGACAGCAAAGGCGCTCTGTGTGTGTGTCTGTGTGTGTGTGTCTGTGTGTGTGTGTCTGTGTGTGTGTGAAGAACCTGCTCATCCTGGATTATTGGCCGCTGGGAGACGAAAACTGTAGGGCCTGGTTAAATGAAGGGAGGAGGTAAGTTACTCTGGGGGTACGTTAGCAGTTTAAATGGAGGGGGGCAAGATAAGGCATGGGGTAGTTTGATTTGCATGATGAGCACAGTCACTCGATTTGCCTGTGCCTTATCACCAGTAAGACTGAGTTCTGTTGTCTTCTACATCCAAAAAATGCAGCCGGACCTCGATACCTGACCACAGTATTAATCTTTCTTACGAGCTGAAGCCCAGTTTGTTGCTGTTTCCCTTCTTCTAATGCCAAGAATGACTGCCTTTTGTTTTTGTTTTCTGCTTCTTTTGTTAAATCCATCTTTTATGCTCCTTCGAAAAAGGAGAAGGACTTTTCCAAACCACAAACCCTGATTTCAAAGACCACATGAAGGGCAAACTAAGGGAACGGTCTGATGCTGAGTGGATCAGGAGATTTAAATATGACCTGGAGTGGACCATCCGCAATGCCAGAATAGACCACAAAGACCAGCTGGGATCACAATGTGGTGGTGCAGATTCGAGGTGTTTGGGAAGGACCTGCAGCCCAGCACCATCTGCAAAGGTTGGAGGTGTCAGATTACAGCTTCTGATGTCACGATACCCAGGAGATGACTAATGATTCTGCAAGGTTTGAAGCTCACGTTGTGACCCAGACTCGAAAAGACACCAATGAACCAGAGAATGTGTGATGAACCGGTCTGAACAGGACTTGTGGAGGACTTTCAACAAGGTCAAAGCCAGAAAAGCTACCAGTCCTAATGGTATCCCTTTGTGTTTTCTAAAGGCAGCCAGTGGAGATGGTTCCTCCTCTCATTGAATTATCTCCTTGTTGCCCCATTGTCTCACTGTGCTTGGTGTGGACTATACCGGGCAGTGGTGATAACCTCAGTGACCATGAAGTGTACGGAGTGACTGCTCATGGGTCACGTCAGCAGCATTGGTCTGAACCCGAAGGACCTCCTACAGTTGGGGTATCAGAAGATTAGGTCAGTCAATGACTCTTTAATGTTTCTTACCAACTTTGAATACCTAGACAAGAGGAACACCTATGCCATCAACTAGACCCATTAACACCATCGTACCAAGCAAGGTGATGAACCTGCTAGATGATGAACCTGAATGGTGATGAACCTGAATAATACCACAAAAATAACTTCTACCTAAACATCAGTAAAATAAAAAAAAAAAATGTAGATTTCAAGGGACATTAGAGGAGTCGCAGGGCCAGTCACCAGTGATAACTGTCCGATGAAAATGTTCAGTAAGTTTGGACTTCATGGAATCCAGATGGTAGAGCTGCTCAGGGGCGGCAGAGAACACTGGATCAATCCTCACAAAAATCTTGGTGTTTTTACTTCTTGAGACAGCAAGTCACGAGCTAGGCCTCACTTACTCATCTGTACTGGTGGTACACCATGGAAAGTGTCCTCACGGTCAGTCAGTAGTCAAACCGCTCTTTCCGCATCTCTCCTCTGTCTAACATAAGTCTGTTCTCCGTTCCACCTAGAGCAGCATGCTAATAAAAAAAGACATAAGCTTACTGAAATCTTTGTTATCCACCAGCATTACAAGAATAAACAATTCCCGGCACAATCTGCTCCCCTATGAAATAAATCCATTATCAACAAATGGCAAGAAAGTGTATAATAGCTGTTTTCATTTGTGGTCCACAAGCCCCTGGGGGGCCGTATAAATGTTTTTGGAGGTCAGCAGAGACCCGGAGAGAGGAAGACGAAACCCACCCCCTAGTCTTCTGTTTTTCTGCAGTTACATTATCATGCGTTGCTGGTTGGGTGGTTAGTATAGTGCCTGTGACAGTGATATAGCAGGGTGCTGTAGTGGTGGCTACAAGATGAGCATAGCACACGGCTGTAGTAGGGCTTCAGTAATAAACCGCCATTAGCAGCTAAACGTGGAGGTCTCTGAGATAAGGACCAATCTGAATGACAGACAGGCAGCACGCAGATTATCTGATAATATTACTGGGCATTTCACACTTTTCTGTTTGTGATGTGCTCCAGTTTGGCACCGTGTAAAGTGAATAGGACTTGGAGTCTGCACACGTCTGAAAGTATTTTAATGAAAAAAACAGCTCATGCAACAATTCTGAGTTTTTATTGAGATTTTGCATCAGACATGTTGTGACACTGTAAGGCGTGCAGTTATTTTCCGGAATATTCACCCAAAGTTATTTTGAGCTCAGCAAGCTCAGTTGAGCTTTGTAGCTTTTGTGATACTTAACTCCACCCCTCACAAGGAGCAGAAAAATTGATGGATGTCTAATACGTAGCAGATGTGGAGAAATACCATACCCCATCCCTACCCAAAAACTCTGAAACTTTGGGCCAAGCCTGCCCTGTGGTGGATAGCTACCACCATGTGTGTGTGTGAGGAGTGGGCGCTGACGTATATATGACACGGTTGTGCTCATATTTTCCCCTTTATTGCACTGGCTTCCTGTTCCTTTTTTGGGCCAATCAGCAGAATTCCCGGTGGGCCATCCTGGTTGTGAACTGGAGACGAGGGTCAGGAAACGCTGCCATTGTGTATTAACACTATAGCTTACTACCCTGCAAGCGGTGGGCGCCCCATGCTGGGTTGTCCCCTACCTGACGGCCAAAACTTACGGGATAGGATTCGAATCCCCATGATTCTGCATAGGACATGCAAGTATAGAACATAGATGGATGGACTGTAGCTAAGTCAGTGGTTCTCAAACTGTGTGGCATGCAGGGGTTCTGTAAAAAAATGACTGGGGGGCACATATGATCCAGGTTGTTTGGGGAATGGAAATGAATACCCTGACTCCAGATGGCAGAAGCTGATGCTTCGAAATGTCACATCATTGCTGAGGTTGATGAGGGAACCTTAGGCAGAGCTGTGATTGGCTGGCTCTTGGGGACACGTTGAATCTTCGCTCACCGGATTTTACTTTGCATTCATTCACTGTATTTTGTTGTGTGTGTGTGTGTGTGGATGGCTGTGATTCATTCCGGCCACTTGGGATGGTGCGAGTTGAGAGGAGCTTTGAGAAACCAGCCTGGCTGGGTGATGTCTGGCTCACATTCTGTCTCTCTGCTTTCCCTGCAGTGTAACCCCGGGGAACTGAGGACCCTGCGGAAAGGCCTGTCTCTTTACCACTCTGAGTCCCAGCTCTCCTCATTGCCCCAACACCAGGACGCCCTGCACAACGTATGTACCAGAGGCAAATGATCTTACTGTTAGAAGAGAGTGCATTTGGGGCACATCTACATGCTAGCTATGGTTCACAAGTCCTCAGTGCTGACGAGTATGTTATTGTAGGTGGTATAATATATGTATGACTGCATCATCAATGTCCAGGGACAGATAGAGGGTGACTCACATGTTAAGAAGGGATTAAAGGTCTTATTATCTGCATGCAAGACCATAACTGCACTTCGGCAAGGGGTTAAAGGCCTTCTTCTGCTTGGCCCAGTATAGCTGACCTTTAACTGTAAATTGAACCCCTACTTCAAAGCCATGCAGTGAAATATAACACTCAGTACAGTGATAATCTCAATAGCTACAAGTTAAAGACCAGATCCCACTAGACTCAATGGACTTCAGTGTCCTGGGATTACCCTGAATGTATGAGGTACTGATTCCCTTTACCTTACGATGAAAGATCTGCGCTGGTTTTATTTTCTGCGTTTTCCCCGTTCCGGGGGCCTTCACTGTCAGATAAAACCAAGCTATTTTTATTTATTTTTAACTTAGCAGTACTGGTAACTGTAGATTTTTTTTATATGTGCTGACTTTGGGAAGAAAGGCGTAAAAATATCTGAGGCTGAAAAAATTTATCCCTCTGAGCCAATTTGGAAAAGATTTAAGTATAATTAGCAGCGGTGGCGGCTACATCTAGGGGGAGCTCACTCTTTCCGCTTGACATGTGACCCTGTGGCGGCTGCCTGAGGTTGACACATGCCATCACGTGCCCTTGATTGCCTTAAAAACAGCCCTCAGCGACATGCACTTAGGACATACTCACACTTGACCCAGTTGCCTTGTACCGTGTTTGAGCACGATTGTCCCCCCTCCCCACTTCCCCGCTGGGTCTGCACTCACGTTGTGGGCCTGAGCACGCTTTTGTCATCACTATGACACTTTTTCTGTTGAAGAAAATAGTAGTACACTTTCTCACAGCCCAGTGGAGTTGATGATTAATGTTCTTATTTTGTAGATTATTTGGGGTCGTTTTGGGTGTGATGGTACAGTACACGGCTCTCATAGAGTTATGCAACGCAGCCATTTTTATTCATTGGTGCTGAATGTATAAGAATATTTGATCAAATATTGTGTGTGTTGGATCTAGTTGTTCCTGGATACTCCCATCAGCCCATATTTCCAGCAAACATTGCACCTCTGCTGTAGACCAAAGTAATCTCTTGCCACCACGTTTGTTAAATGTTTGTTGTTACCTGATCTGGACGTGTCATTTTTTATTATTTTTTTGCAACACAGCTTTGTGACCTGAACAGCCTACCTGATTAATTTCTTTTGGGTCCAATTAATGTACGTGTGCGCATGCATGTATCAGTCGCATCATCAACATCAGGTCTGCGTTCCCTGCTCAGGCATGGTTAGTGAACACACTGGATGCCTACTGTGCCCCAGTTCAGCTGAACCATTCCAGGGCTCACCTCTTGAAGTGGGCCCGAGCGATCACCCTAGCCAATCGAACTGAACCTTGGGGGTCAAACGCGCTTGGACATGGTATGAAACGCAACAGAGGCGTAATGGCCAAGTGCAGCAACTAGTTGAGTGATGGCCAGGTCAGACAGCACTCCCTGTTTCCCACTTTACCTGCATTACCGTGATTCCTTTCATTATACAACTCTCTGGAAGGACTTTCCTCTTCTTCCTTGTGACGCATCTATGATCAGTAGCTTGGTAGATGCTTTAATCCAAAGGTACATGAACATTTCATGCCTCATTGAGTGTAAGTTGCTGTTTACTGTAGACGTCAAGGTAAAATACAAGAGTCTACTTAACTGAAAAGTCATTAGGCTGTCTGCTGTCCAAGGTTAGATGAATGATTTACATGGCAAACAAGTTGGTCTTTACTCAGGTGCTGTGTTGTGAAGTTAGCAGTGCATACAATCACTCATGAGTCTAGAGTATGATCAACCCAAAATCCTTCCTGCCAGCTATCATATATACCAGCGCACATGACATAACATACGTGAATGAACCTGACCTGCTGACTCGGCCTGGAGATGGGTAGTTGGATATGGGTGCCTGGAGATGGGCGCCGCTGTCTTGACTTCGTGGCTTATGGGGGAAATCTGTTGATTGTTGTGACCGACACCTACAACGTGCAGGTATTTTGGCATGGAGGTCCTGGTATGCACTTCCCCACTACTGAGTGGTGCGAGGATGAACGATTGCCCTTCCCACAAGGAGGAATGGATTTAATTGTTGGGTGATTGGCACAGTTTCCCCAAGGTCTGTCATAGTACTATTATCTCCTGACAGCCAGTCTGTTTGCTACCGCTGGAGGACGTTGGAACTAATGACATAAACCGAGTTACTGTTTTCCAGATCATAACAAACCAGGAATAAATACCTCCTCCACATTCTCCAAATACAAATATTTGTCATTTCACTGAGAAGTGTTTGTTTGTTATTTGGCAAATTAATGTCACTGAATGATGGGCTAAGAATAATGCTTAAACGTCTATCAGACGGTTTCTGCTTTTCAGTAACAAAAATGAAGATATCGGACGGCTTGATTTTAATTCTTTTTGGACGCATGTTCTACTACTGTGGCCCTGTGGAAATGACATTTATCATCAGAGGCGGATGGACAGAGAAATTTAGACAGCAGAAACCACAGCCGCCATGTTCTGAAAACACTGTGATTAGATATTATTATAAATATCACTTCTTGTAAAATGTGCCCTCACTCACTCTTTGCATTAACTGCAGTTGCCTTTTGCATGCACGTGGATTGGCAGAGTACAGCCTTCCGGCTCATATGCAGTTGCTGCGTTTCATCTTTCTGGTTTTGATGCAGGATTCGATAAAAAACAGAGGGAAGAATTCTTCAATTATTCTGAGAATTTCCTGGGTTATTCATACCCTTGGGCTGTGTGCTTAAATCATGCTGCTCTTTCTGCTTCATGCTCATTCCTTGCATAGCATATAGAGAAGGGGATTAGTGTAGACTATTTGGGAAAGTGAAAAGCTGGTATTAATGTCAGCATGAAGCTGTCGTTGATGAATGCAGAAGCACTTGGGTCAGGTGAAAATGCTGGTCGTCGTCTTCCCTTTGCATCCACTGGTTCCTTTGCTACTGAAGCTACCACCATGCCAGTCTTGGGGATTTAGGTGCAAAATTAATATTCATGTTTTTCCTCATCTTATCGTCTTTGGACTGATTGGCTAGAGCGCTGTCTGCACATGTCAAAAAGTTATCATCAGAAGGTAATGGACCAGGCAAAGCCTCCTGAACTGAGTGTGTAGCTGACGTGGTCCCACTGTGGAGGGGTTGGGGGACCTCTGATTCTTCTTTCAGGCCTCATCTCTTATTCAGATTAAATTTAAAATATGCACACACTCCTGCAGTGTGGATAATTACATGTAACGGATCATTGAAACAAATTACAATAACGATTCCAAGTCATCAGATATTTATTGTTTGGGAATAAGATGTAAATTTGCTGAGTAGCCTTTTTAAAAAAATAATATGCTTGTGTTTAGCCAAATAGCATTTTAAACAAGCAAGATATTTGCTAAGTAGCTATAGTTAGTAGTATTGCTGTAGCTGTTTAGCATGACCGCGTTTTTAAGCGTCAGTATTCATGAAATCGAATAACCCTGCTAACAGTAATGTTAATGACCTGCTGAGTTGACAAAGGCTAGCTTAGACCTAGATTGTTAAACAGTAGGTCCGCATTTCTATTTAGTGCTGTTTCAGTCTCACGGAAAACATGTATATTTATTTAATTGAGCACAGAAGAGGTCAAGCCCTCAACTCAAAAAAAATGATAGCATAGTCTCCTAATGAGTTTTCTTGGAAAACATCTAGAGCTGGTTCCTCTTCGCGCGGGTGGCAGTTATTATTGCATGTCTGTTTCATCCCCTATCATGCTTGCTTGTTCCCTGCAAAGAGCAACCCATCCCCGGCCTTGGTAACGGAGCGCAGGGGAGTGCGTTCAGGACATGCCAGTTCATAAAGTGCTAATGCTCCGTGATTTCTGAGGCGCGGTGGATGCTAATGACACCAACGCTGGTGCCTTCAGCGGAGTAAGATCCTGTCATATGAATCGCAGTCCTCTACCCAAGCTATCGTCCCACTGGCCACCCTTAAAGCCTCTCTTCACTGAGATAGAGACCTGTTGTCTGGGTGTGGGGGATGGCAGGCATTAATAGGTGTCTGGTAACTTGTGGCCTGGATGGTATGCGATAAGCTGTTTAGCAGATGCCGAAACGATGAATGGGCATTTTGTTAAGTGCTACTCAGTGGTTCCACAGGTGGCTGCCTTCTGAATCACAGGTGCATGTCCCTGCTTTTGTCACCTGCCGCCGTTTTCATATGGCTGTGAACACCGTTCAGGTTTTTGAGACTCTTGACTGCTAGAGGTATTCGTGTAGCCCCCAGTCTGTATGATTCATCCCCCGTCAGCAAAATGGCCACTTAGTTTGAAAGCCTGTGTTGATATTGTTGTCTTGTTGTTCTGTCCTAGAGTCACGTTGGGCTCACTGGGCGGGGAAATAATTTTCTGCAATAACATGGCAAAATAATACACTTGCTGTTCAGCTTCCTCATTCGAAAGAAGGGGCCCCATCACTGGCTCCCAGGCATTGGTACTGGGAAACAGCCCTGTTTAAGCTCCTGAGCCAGTCAGTTTTGGCCAATGGAACGGCATGTTCTGCAGGTTGAATGCCAGGCACAGTACAGAGGTCGCTGGGGCCACCAGCAGTGGAATGCCAGCCAATTGTTTGGGATTTAACGCTAGACTAGGACGTGAGGCCTACAGCCAAACAGTGGCTGATGCCGTATGAATGCCTCTTTGTGGAGATGCTCCACGCTGTGCCCCCTGCTGGCCAGGGGAGGGAATGTGTTTGTGTGCCGCGGAGGATTTTATCAGAGCAGAAAATCAGCCTTTTCGGGGAAATGAACTCATGCCAAACCACTGGAAGCTGACTTCATCCTAAATTTGCTTATTGTCTAAGATTTTATTTATTTTTTTATTTTAACAAATAATAAAAGAAATGATAAAACTGTAAAAACATGTTTTGCTCTCAAATACTGCCTTTGGTAACCGGTGTGAAATGAAATGATTTAATAGAAACCTTTTCATCTGTCAGATTGGGCTGGGTATGAGGTGTCCAGATTGTAAAGCTATTGTATTGCTGTGAGTCATATGAGCAAGGTGATGAGTCAGGCGGATTGGTCCTTGTCAGGCAGCCCTGTCATCACTTTCTGTGAAGCCGTTTCACTTCAGCGACAGACGTTCCCTCAGCTTCACTTCTGCACCTGCGGCTTTTGTATCCTCCCTCCCAAATCCAAATGCTAATTTCATAGCAAGAAGCGACGACTAACCACTTTAACAGGCCGTGTCTCAATAGAGCGGCGGAGGCTTCCTGCAACAGCAGTGATGTTTGTTTGTGGTTTGATGAGAGGGATCCAGTGTGAGGGGGCATGTGGTAATCAAGCTCCTCCCCCACCCTCAGGGTCCCGCCCACATCCCCGTCAATGACTCCTCCCCCACGACCAGCTATCACCCTCCAATACAGAAACCAGAGGCTGTGGTCCATGCCATGAAGGTAGGCCCCTGTGAATATGTGATCCCACAGATAACACACTATATGAACAATCTTCATTTTGTAGTAAACTAAATTCACCAGGCTTTTGCACGATGTCATTGTCTAACTAAATACTTACATATACACGGGCCATGATTCAGCTGTTCATCAGTTCTGAGTGTATAAACATTTTTATAATCACATTT
Organism: Stomatorhinus walkeri; assembly: GCA_026784285.1. NCBI lineage: Eukaryota > Metazoa > Chordata > Actinopteri > Osteoglossiformes > Mormyridae > Stomatorhinus > Stomatorhinus walkeri. Next base: position 16,565,242 of record JAODUD010000019.1, on the reverse strand, counting down.
TTTCTTCTAATATTTGTATAATTGACTGCCACGCTGCTTTTTCTGTTGATGCACTCAGCCGAAGCGGAACTCGTTTTGGTTTTGTCGTTTCTCGAGGTTTCTCAGTTGTGTGATACTGCCACCTGGCTTTCATTTCCCTCGAAGGTCCTCGAAGTCCATGAGAACCTGGACAAGCAGATTCCCGACGATTATGAGGAAGACCTCAGCGAGAAGGAGAAGGCAATCGTCCGGGAGATGTGCAATGTGTGTTGGGTATATCTCTTCCTCATCTTCGCCAATTCGCTTTTCACCTGGATTTATTTGGTCAGCACTAATAATGGTCCCATACTAACAGAGTACTGACTGGGGGCAGGGGGGTGGGGGGGTTCCCTCTTTCAAGGTCCCTGAA
>JAODUD010000019.1:16550017-16564754 GCA_026784285.1 Stomatorhinus walkeri | reverse complement strand
TAAAACGCAGTTCTAGTAATACTTCTTATGTGAGCATCAAAACATAGATCTGAATCAACTAGAAGACCAAGATTTCTGATCACAGTGTTAGGTTGTGTAGGAAGGCCACTCATGCTGAGGTGGTGAAACTTATTTCTTGCAGCCTTCGGACCAATTACCAGTACTTCTGTTTTCTCCATGTTTAACATTAGGAAATTTTTTGCCATCTAGCACTGGATATCTAACAGACAGTCTTCTAACTGAGATAGGAGTGATGCATCATCAGGGTTAACAAATATATATATATATATAACTGTGTATCATCTGCATAACAATGAAACCCAACACCATGATTCCTAATGATGTTACCAAGAGGTACCATGTATAGGGTAAACAGTAATGGGCCCAGTACTGATCCCTGTGGGACATCATATGTGACGTTGGTGGCCTTGGATGATTCGTTGTTCATAGCGATCAGTAAAATATGAGCGGAACCAAGAGAGTGCTGTCCCCGTAATGCCAACTACACCTTCTAACTGGTCCAATAGGATATTATGGTCCACAGTATGGAATGCTGCAGTTATATCTAGTAATATCAACAGCGATATACAGCCACGGTCAGAAGCCATAAGTGGATGGTCTGTCTAATCTTACGCTCTAGCTTGCGAGATACCTGTTTGAGTTCATGTCTATGATCAGAATACCAGGGGGCAGGTTTCTTATCTCTATGCTTTATCTTCTTAAATACAGCTACAAGATCTAGTGTGCTACTAAGGGATTTTTCCATGTTTCAAGTTCATTTATACACGATGCTTCAGATGTAAGGCTGAAGGACTGTGGAAGTTGTTTCATAGATGTTGTTGTAGTTAGTGAGGCAATGGAATGTCTGATTCTGTACTTTGGAGCTGTGGTCAACGGGAGGCTATATTGGATTTCAAGTGTTAACAAGTAATGATCCCGTAACGTCCGGATACGTTCCTCTTCCCAGTCAGCCTAGTGACTAAGTGACACATCTCACAGGTAAACATATCGCTAATGACTGGAGATGAATAACTAAACATATTGCACTCAGAACACGGAACAGGAGACATGGCGTTGTATTTACGTGAAATGGGAAGACTGAAGTTGTAAAGCTGGAAGCACCTTTCTGACTGAATGGAGATCTTGGGTCGGTGCTTGCGAAGGTGATTAATCCGTCGGTGTTTGGAAAATTATCAGAAGACTATTAAGCTTGTGAAGATTTTTTGACCTAAATCTCAGTAGGTAAGTAGCTGCTACTTAGCTGGTCTGGTTCAAGTCTAATGTTACATTAATTTAGTGTCAACAATCAGTTACATTGAGTGGTGCCAAGAGAGGCTTCATTTAGTATCTTATCTATTTCTATTGTGGAATAATTTCTGAAGGTGTCCTCCCAAAGTTCTACTCTCAGGTGTGAAATTTTTCATTTGCCCGTGGATTGTATTTGGCCATTTCTGCCTCCCCCACTCCCCCCACGATGCTGAGCTCTATATCCTGTGGAATGATGAGGATGGGCTGCCTTTCACCTTGGATTACACCTGTACCTCGGATGTGCCGGGCGCCTGTCTCAGGGTGGGATTGCTGATGGACCACAGCGAGGAATTTTGACACAGTGAGAGAAAGGTGGCGGCTGGGGAGCAGGGGGGGTCAACTCCCTGACCACTGGGGAGAGACTCAAGCTGATTTCCTCTGAAGGTTATGAGGTAAATTTGGCTTAAAAGTAGACAGAGTTTAAGAATATTTGGACAGATCCTAATGCAGTAAGGTGGCACCTACAGTATTTTTGTCCAGGTGGAATAGTTGAGGTCTTTGGCTGTCATTAAGCGCTTTAAGGACTCGGCTGCCATTTTCATGTGGAAGAGAATTATTTAGTTCCTATTCCTGACAAAGGGAATTAAGTCAGCAGAAGGACCCCGAGAGAAATTAGTGGAATCCATCTATCCATTTTCTGAAGTTACTTTTCACAGGAGGTCTGGAGCCTATCCTAGAGGCTACAGGTGCAAGGCAGGGTACAACCCAGGATGGGGTGGCAACCTGTCGCAGGGCACACTCACACACCATTCACTCATACACCATTCACACCTATGGGCAATTTGGGGAACTGTGGAGGGGTAACCAAAGTTCCAAGAGGAAACCCCATGACAACATGGAGCGGACATGCCAGGACAACTCCAAACACACAGAGCCATGGTGGAGACTCAAACCCCAGTCCCAGAAGGGTGAGGAAGCATTGCTAAGCACTGCACCACCATGCTCCCTCCATATGTGGAGCCATTATTTTAAATGGTTTATGCTCTGATCATTGTAAGACACCTTGGTTTTAAATTGGGTAACTATTAGGAGCCACATTGGCTATAATGTGTTATGACATTTTATGAATAGTTATAGCCGTCTCTATAATGCTTTGTGAATGCATTATAATGCTCCATGAAGGTATCTAGAATGCATTATACATGAATGCTTTAAGTAAGGTGTTATTGAAAAGTTCTTTATCTCTGTAACTGTTTCAGCTGAACTATACTTTGCATGTAGAACAGAGTGTGGCTAACTGGCCTTGTAGCTCCATCTCAGAAGCACTATGGCAAACACCTCTATTCAGGCTCACAAAGCAGGTCCTCAGATATTTCCTGTTTCTCTTTGCTTGGGCAGTTGGAGCAGTGAACTAAAACGTACTTGTCCTGCATAATGGGGGTGGGACACAATTGCGATGAGAAGATCAACCCTCCAGTGTCTGGAAAGAGTACCAGGTGGGTTCTTATTGCATTCCACTGCTCCGATGTGTAAGAAAGTACCAAAGGTTCTGAGAACAAAGGCAGCCAAATGTCACATGTGAGGCAGGGAGTCCCATTACGTCGGGTGTAAACAAGTCATAAAATAAAAACAAAAAAATGCATTTTTTTACAGCAGTTATTTTGTCAAGTCCCCTAGGAAATGTTAACACTCCCCCGGGTGCATTGTCCAGCACAGGAGAAAACCAATTTAAAAGAAAAATTCAATTAAAATTTGACAACATATAAACTTATTTACAGCACTGTGACTGCACTCTCGAAAAAGAAAAAAAAAACAGATTTCCCTACAGGAGGAAAAGTGTAGGAAGCAAAACTTTCATGGTTCATTCATGAGTTCAGTCCCATCTGATTTTTGAAGGCCCGTTCTTTTTTCTACCCATCAGAGATATGATGTATTTTCTGTGTTCTCAGTTAAACGTGAAATTGATGACAAACCCACCACACCGATGTCATGACCAGGACTGCAAGACTCAAGAGCTCAAGGGAGTCCAAAACGGGGCACCCTGAATCAGACCTTCCATCCACAGGAAACACATAAGGGCTCCCGTTAGAAAACACTTGTGGCTTCTGATAACCAATGGGACATAGGGCTACTGATTAGGTGGGTGGCTCCTGGTAACCAATGGGACATAGGGCTACTGATTGGGTGGGTGGCTTTTGGTAACCAATAGGACTTAGGGCTATTGATAAGGTGGGCGGCTTCAGGTAACCAATGGGACTTAGGGCTATTGATAAGGTGGGTGGCTTCAGGTAACCAATGGGACTTAAGGCTACTGATTGGGTGGGTGGCTGCAGGTAGTAGCAGAAAGCAGGGCCAAGATATGTGTCCGAAATACAAAAACAAAGAGATTCTGGTTACTTGACACTCCAGGTATGGAAATAACAAACCTGTAAATTAAACAGCAACATATTAAACCCAGAAGCCAGACTCCAAGCCTAACCAAGTGCTCAATGAGCAGCATGGGGGAGATTGAGCCCTGAGCAAAGTTCACTGCTGAGTCTAATTGAGATTCACAGTCAGCCAGTTCCAGTTCAGAGCGAGGACGTGCAGACCACGCTCAACTCCATGAATCAACGTGGAGCGCTCACTTTAGAAGTATAAAAATGTTCCACTTCTTTGAGCTACAATAATTGTATAATTTCAACATTTGTAGACATTATTTTACACAGAAGCCAAAACAACATTCTTGGTTTTCTCGTATCACCTTACCAGCCGTGTCATCAAGCCATTAATTCCGCTAATGATGCACGTCTCACTTTCCATAGTATGAAAGAAAAAACATTTACACCTGCAGAGTACTAGTGCTTCATTAGACTAACCTGCATTGTGTGAAATGACCGACTTATCAATAACTTTATCAAAATAACAGCACAGAGTTGATCGTGTAAAGCAGGGGTGTCAAACTCCAGTCCTGTGCAGCCAGCGTAAGAGTTATTCTGAATTTCATATGGAGATTCATACTTCCTGTCACCACTCGCCAGAAAGACCCTGGGCAAAATTAAACACCACAGTGTGCCCCAAAAAAAGCACAGCGAATACAAGGACACTAACGGCATTATGGTGGCCCAGGAGGGAACACCATGCCCTCAAGCCTCCCAGGTATGATCCCTGCTTTGGCAAACTGAGAACATTCTGCGGCTTTCCTCCCTCAGCCAAAATAATCGCTGTTTAACTTGACCGCTGTCTTTAAATTGCCCTTAGTGTGATTGTGTCCTCTGATGGGTTGTGATTTTGCCCAGGGACTCTTCCTGGGACCAGCTCTTAAGATATTAAACGGGAAAAGGGATGGATTGGTATCCTCTGCTGATACAGTCAACTATCTGAACGGTGGGAGCACTTCAGAGCTTGCAGGTGATGACCAAATGATGAGGTGTGCAGATAAGTACAGTATTAGTAGCAGAGAGAGCTTCAGAGGGTAAGTCACATAAAAGTAATGTAAGCCCCGCCCCCCCCCCCCCAAGCAGATCATGGCTCCATGGAAACGTGCACCATGCCAGATACCACTGCGGATCAATATGTTAGGGAAAAAGTAAAGGCGCGGCTTTAATGTACGAGTGCTGGCATACTGATGAGAAGGGAGGTTTGCTCCCCTGGGGCAGATGCCATCTCAGAGCCCCTCCCCGTGTGACCAAGACCCAGGTCCAAAGTCAGAGGCACAGTCGGAGCTGGCCATCTCACCAGAATAACACTTTAAACATGATCTTCCAAACGTTTTTTTTTTTTTCATAGCTTTTGGGTTTTTATAAGCATTCCTCCCACGCATAAAAATAGTGAATTGGAATTTTACTTTGCTAATATCATCCTTTCATATTATACAGGATCACAGATCATAGACAAAGGGGTAATGTTCCCAAATTGACATGTGCATGATCCCAAAATGCCAGCATGGCATTGTCACATTGCAGACATCTCTGGCAAGGAAGGACGTGCCAGTAGCGTGGGAGTGGATGGGGCCCAAGCGTCATCAGCTGTTTGAGCGGCACCTGGATGGGGGGGGGGGGGGATTACTGTAATACAGTATCTCTGGCTGCCAGCGGGAACAAGGACTGGACTTCAGAGGACTATCTGGGATGGTGTGGGTGACACAATGGCGTAGGATGGGTAACACTAGCAGATATCGCATTAGAAGGGCACCGTTCTGCCATCTGCTGTAAGCTCCTATCAGAGAAGACAAAATACAGGCACCCAGGTGATACGAGGTGAATATCCCAATAAACTTGAAAAATATCTGGGCCGTGTGCAAAAGAAATCACGCAGCAGCCAGTGAGATTGTAAGTGATTACGGAGGCAGAGTAAGAAACACGCGTGTGCAGCGAAACGTGGGCCTTTTCCTCCTGTGTTCACTGGCTGACTGCTTCCTTAAATAACTCAGGCTGCCAGTCAAAAGCCAATGCGCCAAAGCAAAGCCCTTTATACAACACATCGTAACGGGAGAATATGTGGGGGGTGGGCATTTGCGTTCTTTATGTCTGAAGTAAGGCGAGTGTGAGCTGATCGAGCAGTGCTACCCGAAGGAGGGAATGGTGCTGCGGGGGGCTGGCTGAAGGTCAGGACTACGCTGGCCAGGCAGCCGGAAACAAATGAAGCTGTAGATCGTAGAGACGCTGATCCCCGATGTTATTTAAGCTCTCCTGCCAGTCACACTTCTGTAATTACAAATCTCACTGCCTCTTTATTTTTATCTTCTTTTTTGGTCTATCTTTTAACCAAAAAAAATAAATAAACATGTAATGCAGACCTGGCCGGTAGAAAGCAGGTGTGAATTGTCCTCATGGTACTTTGATCTTCAGACAAAACATCCCAGGACAATGAATCGTCAGGATGAGATGCAGAACTTAAATTATGCCCATCATAATCAGGTGCTGAAGGGGATAAAGATCGGTGGTGGTAGTGCGGGGGTTGATTCTGTGCTTTTGCGTGGTCCCTGTCGACTGCAATCACACGTACCTGCCAGCGGGTGCTAGCACTCCAGGTCAATAACCACGAAATGTCATGTCAAAACAGATGCTTCACTCAGCCGAATCAGACAATGACAGAAGAGGGGGTGCCTTGTCTCGGCCCGCGCGATAAATCACAGCTGTATTCATATTCCAACCTTTGAAATGAGGAGGTTTAATGGGGAAGTCAAATACAAAGGTCTAACAGCAATGCCCAAGGGGATTGTCCAGGGTGCCGAGTCCCAAGCTACCATTGGGATTTAGAAATTCGAAATGCTTATTAATTTCCCGCTAAAATGAAGATATGACTTTTTACACCGTTGGGGAATCACAGTGATAATTATGTCAAGGAGGCCTGTCTTGAAAAGGAACTCATTTAGCCATTATTTTAAATTCAGCAGTCCGTTCCATTTTTGACACAGTAAAAGGCTCTTCCATTGAGGCTGCCTGTTCAGCTTAAACTTGCACGCATCCAGTATTCATCAGTGTTGTCACATACACCTTTGATAGATGTCTAACTATAGAGTGTATCTGCATGTTGCATGCCTCACTGGAGATGGCTTGTAATCTTATATTGCATATAATTTAGCATATTGAAAGGCATATTTCTCAATTACTCCCATCAATTTGTATATAAAGGCTTTTACTTGATTTAAATTCTACCCATAGCAAGCCAAATAATGAACGATGACTATGACCAACAGAGTGTGTTTACAAATTACACTGTATTATGCTCTGGGACACAAAAGAGGAGAACAACAGAGTGAACATTAGCAGAGAGCCGCTATCCATGAAGGGAGGCTTGCCCCTTACAAAGTGACCTATTACCCTGAAATCCTACTGCTCTGATGTGTACTAAGAACCCTATAAGCATTGACATGGTGTGCTGATGTGCTCTGCTCCGGATGAACGACATGCCAGGTTATTCAAAAGTATCAGTTCAGATAGGCCTTCATCGTTGATGTTTAAGCCCAATGTCACTGCATGGTTCATGCACAGAAAACGATTTATGGATGACGGACTGAAATATCAAAGGCCCCAATGTATGATGTGTGGATTTTACAAAACGAGTGGTTGTCTGAAGATGGATGGATTGAAGAATCGGTTTATATTGTGATATAGCTCTGTCTTATCCCCAAACTGTACACATAATTAGAGTCACAATTAACCCAATACACATCATTCACAGGAAAAGATCAGCACAGTCACATATGGTGCATGAGTAGCACAGCACACAGTGAGAAGCAATGGGCTAGATTAGTAATCCGGGTTTTGGGGGCCCCAGGTCCTACGCACAGCCATGTCACAACAGAGCGACCGCGGAGTGGCAGCTGAGACGTGTCAGCCTGTGGCATCTGCCTCGCTCCTCACCAGCCGTTGGAAGTGCATCACCCAAGCAGACAGTAACGTCTCACATATTTACTACAATGACAGCGTGACGTGACACGCCGGAATGTGCCGGTACGTGACATAATGATCAATAGCTTTATACAGAGCAGACGGACTTTTCTTTGGTATTCAAAGTGTCTTATTTAAATTCCTCCGGTGCTGAATGCGAATGCAAACGTATCCTTCCTCATTCCGTGCTGCGAGTTCTCATCTCTTACGTCGCTGTGTTCCTCTGTAAAATAAGTCTAACAATGCTTGCCATTAAGCGTGGTTGATGTACATCCATTTTGCTGAGACAATGCTTGACAACTCTTCACAAAATAATCCTCTCCGTTATCAACATTCATTTGAAACTTTTGTTACTGTAAGAAAACTAAATTTCACCATGCATGTAATTGGCTGTGTTCAGTACTACAAAAGCAGTTTCGTAAGCTTAAGAGGTGAAAAACAATAAATCCTTGATTTTGTTGTGTAATGAGAATCTTTTGCTACATGACACTTTAGCTTTCTTTAGCTACAGATTGTTTCTAGATGCGAGCATCTCAAACGAGTAGAATCTGTTCATTTCCCACTGTTCTTAATAGCCTTAAAGGTACAGCTGTGAAAGATACAAAATCCACCCATCTTCCCACCACTTATCTACAGGGACATGGTGAGCCTGGAAGCACAGAAGCACAAGACAGGGATCCACTAAGAACAGGGTATCAGTCCATCACAGGGCACAAGACTCTGGAGGTCTGAAGCAACAGTGTTACCCACTGAGCCACCCATGACATAGCAGAAAAAAATCAAGAGATGTAATGTGAAACATATTGTATGCAGTGTTAGCCATTACCTGGGAGACATCTTCATAATAAGCATCTGGACGATCCTAAAAGCATAACGTTAAAGGACAATAGGTGATTAAGCCAAAACGCGATTTATCGCGTCTGCTGCTGTTTGGTGGTTTAGAGCGTGTCGCAGGAAGTAACTCTCTAGAAAAAAAAAAACATGACTGTGATTTCCTACCTTGTTCAGTGACAGGATTCTGTTTAGCAAGATTCAGCCAATTGAAGGGAAAGCAGAGGAGGCTGACGAGGAGGTGTGAATAGTGGGCAGAACGCGGCCGTCTCGCCTAGCAGAATGACCTACTTCAGACAAAGGTGTCCTCATTTCATTTGCAAATGAAGTATCAGCTCTTGCGTCGGAAAGCTAAGCAGGTGGCCGTCCGGGGCATACAGATGCACTTCCATAGCCTCGTGGTACGCGCAGCCGCCCGGGACCGTTTCCCACACCGCCCTGCATTTCCTGGCATTTCTGCATCATGTTAATATGAGGGCACATGGCAGAATTCACACGGGTGTTCGGATAACGTCAACAGAAAGGCAGACAAGATAAGCACGGATTCCTCAGGTAAGCGGAGATATGTTCAGCTGGTCGACATGAAGACACAGCGCGATGTTGTGTGAGACACAGTAACATAGCAGCTGGCAGCAGCACTCTCAAGGCGAAGATACACCAGCAGGCGACGGCCAGTCAGAGCAGTGCAGCTTCTCAGTAAGACTCAGGCACTCCTGGGTATCATTCCCTGTTCTTTGTATCTTCTGCCTACTCTGGAATCTCACATTCACAGCAACACTTTACTGTGATATTTTCACTTTGCCTTAAAAAATGAGCTGTACCATCAAATTGTATTCATTATTCATTCATAGAACATTCAGTGCACCTTCATAATGCATTCATAGAACATTCAGTGCACCTTCATAATGCATTCATAATGCATTCATAGAACATTCAGTGCACCTTCATAATGCATTCATAATACATTCATAGAACATTCATATGCAGCTTGTAAATGTCATTCTCACATACTTCAATAGCTATCATATTAATGAATACGAACATTATATGATTATAATGTTTGTTAATAAAGTATATTAAAGCTGTGAATGTATCTTAGGATGTTAACATATATTAACATACTGCTTCTGCATATTCTACTTATGCATTATAAAGGCATTATGAAGGTGCAGCTAATGTAAAGTGGTACCAAATATATATGTATGCCTGTATCAATTCACGGTCCCCTGTAATCTATTGCACTGTGGCCCTCCTAATGTTTCTCTCTTATGCCCTGGAGAAGCCTGACCGCAGCCAATGAAAGATGCTCTTGGCATTGCCTCTTGGAGTAGCTTTCCAGTTTGGCCTCGGTCCAGGACAGCTTGCAGCGCCAACAGCGCTTGGGAGGCCGGAGCCGCCGCGCTTCCTGTCATAACCGTCCGCTACGCACGACGTGTTTTTTTTGCCTAGTCTGGGTTTTACGCCACCGCTCCCAGGCTTGGAAAACGTTCCCGTTCATCGCCATGCAGGCTTTTTTCTGGTCCACTACGCACGCTGAGTAAATGGGACGTGCCAGTTTCTCATAATGCCACTGGGCTGACTCACGCAGCCGATTAAAGAGATCAATCATTGATGAGATGCATAGAAATCGGGGAGCGCATTCTTTCCTGGAGTCCACGTGGTGGAAGGGTGACGCATTTAATACATGCTCTCCTTTGATTCATTCTTCTGTCAGTTTCCTGTCTGTCTTTTGATATATGTGTGGACCTCAAATCCCTGAGGTACCCACGCTCTTTTTCGGATATGCTTTTGCACACACAGGCACAGAAACACATAGACGTGTAGATGAGGGGAACATTTTGTTTCTCTGTCCCATCTAACACCCACCCCCCCCCCCCCACATTGGAATTCTCTTCCAGTACAGTCTTTTACCGTTAAGTGACATCTGCATAACACCTCTCGTAATTACAGCTTCGCCTGATTATCCTGAAATGGTAGCCCAGGAATTCTGTGTAAAACCTTCCAAATCTGTGACACGTGACAAATTAAATTAGCTGGAAGTTACCGGTACCTTTAGCAGACATGTACACAGGTGTGTGTTACTGTCTTCATTCCTTTAAAATTAGAGATGTCTGTGTGTGTTCGTCTGTAAATTCCCCACTACTATCAGATTGTGGGATGCAGAGATGCGATATATATAAAATCATTATTTTTTATGGAAACGTAATGTGTATTTTATATGTTAAACAGTACTGCATTATGCAAATGCAGAATGCATTAATTACATCATATAGACATAAAACACAATAGACATATAAAAACACACACATACTTACTGTATTGAATAGTTCCTGTGAACATTCAAATCAGTTACCACTGTATTTGCCATTTTATGTCAGAAACATGCATTTATTCCAGTTTTAAAAGTCGAGCTGACATTCAATCAACATTCTCTGCATGTTCTCATGTTTCATGAGTAATGTAAAATCATTGGTCAGTGCAGATTTCATTACCACTTTCTTATTTATTTTTTAGTTAATGGCCAGCTGCAAATATCCAGTTGCCTTTTCTTTAAACTCAGTTTACATCCGACCAAATTTTCTCTGGGCAACAAAATCCCATCCAGCAAATGGGGTTTAACCCGTTCTCTGCCTGACTGCTGAACACTGGGATCCCAGATTCACTCACCTCTCTTCAACAATGCATGTGCGAGGAAAGGTTCTGTTCCAATCTCTGGTTTAGTTTCTGTCCAGTAAGTGTTGTGTGCCATTTCACTCATTCACTAGACACATCTAATCACCATTAAAAGGACAAAGGGCAAAATCGTCTTCTAGGACCAAACTGGTATCACAAAGATAAAAATATTTAGCAGTTTACTGTCAATTTTTTCTTATAATCGAATTAACCCATGTAAGTCAACATATTAGATATGTACTTTTTTGATGCTAGAATAAAACATAATTGCTTAGCAAAATAAATTAGGCATATATTCAGAGAATGATTACTGTTTTTTTGGAAATCCAGTAATGACTCTGATTTCTAATTTATTGCTATAATTAGCTACACATGGTACCAAGAGTCCTCCGAGTCTCTTCAAAGTGGGCAAGCAGCAAAATGTTCAGATGAATTTGCATGGAGGGACGGTCAGAATATTACAGGCTGTATAAATAAGTAAGATGGGTTTTGTTTAAGTCTAGGAAAACGGCTTATTAATGCAGCGTAACAGGGCTAGTGGGGTCCTGATAGCGTTGTTCTGCACCTTCTACTTCAATGCGTCAGGTAGACCTACATAAGCCAGGGTTCTGCATCCCGTCGATGATCCGCGAGCCGCCAGGCAGGTGGGTTCTGACTGTTGCGTCTTTGCTTGGAGAGGAACCACAACGGCTGGTCAAAGCTAACGACAAAAGCCCAAGCTCCTTCAGTAGAACACGACCGTATTCTCAAATAGTACTGGACCTTACTGGCTCAATGAGCAGAACTACAGGACAGGAAGGGAAGAGGAACAAGACAATCTTTTAAAAAGTGTTTTGGCAGGAAATAGGGAATAGAGGGAAAAAAGCTCTGCGACTTTGAGTAATGCAGCTGATGGCACAAACCCTGCTTTGGGATTCATGTAGAAGCAAAATCTGTCAACAAACAGGAACGCCAGGAAATCGGAACCACGATGGTCGCCAGAGTCTTCAAACCGAATCTGACGGACCTGCATGCTTACCTTCATCTTATCTCAAATGGATGCTGTGTTAGGCTACCCCCATCAGGGAAGGCTGTGTGCCCCCCCCCAACCACCACCACCACTAGCCTCCAGCTGTGAAGGCTCACTGACAGAATACCAGGTTAAAGAAGGAAGACTACCAGATCCTAGTGGGTGGGGCTTCTCAGAAAAAAAAATAATTAAAAAAAACTGACATTCAATTCAAGGGTTAGCAAGTTGTGCCACAATAAATAACAGGGCATTAAATAATAGGTGTACCTAATTCCCTAGGGTGCCAGATCTCAGCTCAGAGGTATCTCCACGTACGAGATCAGGGACGTGGTTAATGGACGAGCTTAGGAGATGCTGTGATAAAAGCATTTAAGCAATGATTTAACAATCTGATAGCAAATACCAGTGTGTGTCATTTCATTCAGCTTATAACGATAGCGAATCGCTAGCCAGAGGAGAAGGTCTAGTAATAAAAATTATTGTTGTTTTTATTTTTGCGGTTCCTTAGGCATTGTTTTCGCTAACATGTTATCAGGTAACTAAGACATGTAGGGAGTATTTATTTTTAAGTTTGCCAGCTCAGTAAGTATGAGTCTCCTAATTTTCTTTTTGCGAAGCTTCTCACAGCTGATACAGTGATATAGGATCATGAGCTGGAACATGCTGGTATTTACAGACTGGAGCATTAGTAGCAAATCCAAAATGTTCCTGGAGAAATCAGACACCCAACTCTGCCCAGACAGCTGTCAAAATAATCGTGGGAGGGGCGTCTTGTATTATTATTTCGTCCTGCTTCTCCCCTTATTCCAATTTAACCTGTGATTTTGCTTTTAAATAATCGCTTAATTATGTCATGTATAAAGCTGTGCTGATGAATATCAGTATTTATTTTTGGGGTAGAAACCCTTAAATCTGAACATCAGTGTCATTGCTTTACCTGGAAACATTCAAAGAACGAATGGAGAAAAGCTTTGGTAAAAGCGCTCTTTTGGGGTAGCCTTCTCCTTAAAGGGTAAGTCCCCACGATAGGCTCTGCCATATTACCGATGCCCATCTTAGGCTTGGAGTCCCCCGAGGATGAGTGAAAGCTGAGCAGCCTGGTTGCTGGCTAAGCGGAGCGTGTCCAGGGCGTTCCACAACGCTGGACTCTCTGGGGAGGTGCAGGAGCTCCGTTTACCTGTCTTGGGATGACGGTGAGCACAGCACGCTCATGCATTCGCAACAGGGTCACGCAGTGGCTACAAAGTTGAGTTTCAGCCAGGGAAAGAATACTCGTTCATGACAGGCAATGAGGAAAGGCCTTAGATTTTTCTCTCTGAGCTCAGTTAATTAAATCTGAGGCCCCTTCAAATGTAGATTTATTTGGATTCATTAGCTCTGATTAACTAATCTGACTTCAGCACCCTGCTCTAGATTTTCCTGCATTCTCTTCCCACATCCTCCCAGCTCTGGGATGGAAATTGACTGCAGACCTTTGACCCGCATGGAAATCAGGCAAGTGGAAGTGCGACTGGTGTCAGCAGAGGAAACCAAGGTCCACTAAATGAGACCAGCCAACAGGAGCTGACTGCTAAGGTAATTACTGTGCCGTGACGAACTTTCAATCAACGTCTTCTAGGACAACTCGGAGGACAGAGTGCACTGGGCCAGTGGCTCTTCTGGTCTCCCAGGAGGCCTAATGACTCTGCTCCACAGGTACTAGGGCTACAAGCCTCTTAGAGAGGAAATGTGAGGAAAAAACTTACATGGAATTGTGAGTATTAATGATAATGGATTTTGTCATGTGACACGTTGCAAACACGGGATGAGAAAAGCACTTATTTTTTCACTTGGGATAAAACAAGCAAGATAATTTTAGACTGGGATGACAAAGCTGCCTTTTTTCTAACACTGACGCTGAAGCAGACTCTATTCCAACCATGACAAAGCCCATTGTTTGTTTGCGCCTTCTCTCCTCCAAATTCATGCATCCTGTTACATAAATCCCACACAGAAAGGTGGGCTGTGACCCCACCCCCCCTCAAAAAACAGGTTGTAGCTGTCCGTCATATCCGGACGGCTTCAGGACGTCAGTCATCAGACTGCTGTCAGTAAAAAGAAGACACCCCAACATCTGCTACCATCCCATGCGGAAAGAGAAAATCAAAAAGAAGGAGATCATATTCTTACATGCTGTGACACTCCACTAATCATATCCACAGCCCTAAATCACGCTACAGTCTCACCCGAGGTCTACACTATGAACATAGATGTTCTGGAAAGAAAAGAACCACTAATCATGGCCAAGGAGCTCCACCTGGAGCTTCTCTGTGACTCTGCCTTACGCATCCAAACCGCGGGAGAAGCCAGCCATGTCGCCGGCATGAGATCAGAATTCCCGGCGCGTCCTGGTCCCGGTCTGGCAAAGACCAAGCGATGATGAATGAAAGACAGACGGGAGAGCTGCCTTCGGCACCGTAATTTGATTCATTCTTTATTATTTCGCCAGCCTACAGTTGTGTTATTGCGCCTGCTCTTCTGAAATGGGAAATGTAATAAATATTGATGTTCTGTTATGGGGCACGGAGCCGGGATCGCATTGCTTGGGGCTCCTTCCCGTCAG
>JAODUD010000019.1:16538720-16549079 GCA_026784285.1 Stomatorhinus walkeri | reverse complement strand
AATCCTTATCTGAATTGTAGAGAGAATTCCAGAATGGTCTATTTCATTCTGCTGGGCTAGACATTAAATCCCAAATGCCTCTGATTGCTGCTGAGAGACCGAAGATGCCATTGAGGAGATACGGATGGGGGGGATGGGCTTCTCCTCAACACGGGCACGAGTTCGCGAAAGATGCACAGGGGCGGGCTGCAGTGGGCGGACGAGCGGATTTGGAGATATCCGGGTCTCGCTCACTTTGAGGGGCTTTTCTCCAGGTATGAGTCTGCGAGCCAGCGGGAGCAGGCACAGCTCGCCTCAGAAGCACGGGCTGCACCACGCTGAGAGGCGGAGAGAGAGAGAGAGAGAGAGAGAGACAGAAGGAGAGTGAGAAAGAGAGCAGGCGAGGAAAGGAGCACTGGCAGAGGGGAGAGGAGGGGGGATAGGACACAGCGAGGTGGGAGGAGCTGCAGTGGAAGAGGGAGGAGGAGAGAGAGAGAGCAGGAGAGGGAGAGAGAGAGAGCAGGAAAGGGAGAGAGAGAGAGCAGGAGAGGGAGAGAGAGGAGGAGGAGAGGGAGAGAGAGCTGCTGGAGAAACAGCACAAATAGAACGGGCACAACTAATGAAATTCAATTCCCACGTTTCATCACAGCCCCGGAGAGAGACTGGTGGCACGCGTGTGTGTGTGCATGTGAGCATGTTTGGTCAGTGCTTGGGGGGGGCGAGGTCTTGTGGAGGAAAATTACCCAATGGTTAAATCCAAGAAAAGCCAGGGCAGAAATGAAAGGTATCATTCTGTGCACTTCACGGCCCCCTCCGTAATATGGCACGTTTGATAGGACAGGGGCATTCAGGATGGATCCTGCTTAGGATCACGTGGGCCTAAAGATTTTGAGGCATTATAGGGACCCAGGTTAGCAGATGGGCCAACACTGGCTGGCTTCCCCTCCCAGCGGCTTCACCTGGCCCCTGCTGAATCAGCGTTTTAGCGAGCGCCTTCGGGAGGGAGAATCACAAGCGGAAAAACCGGCACCTGTCCGGGGATGTTCCTATTGGGTAAACAAATGTCAGAAGCTCTAAAGTGGCCATGGGATGGAGCCTGTGATCTGGGAGCGACACCACAGCCCTGGGGGGCAATTCAGAAATGACAGACACCCCTGGAAGCATAGCTCGGTGGGCCATGAGCACGTCACACTCCACTGTAGGATGGCTCAGTGCAAATGTGGGCAGAATAAGGCATGACTGGAGAAGATGACCCAATATCATGTTGTGATCGGATAACCGACCGCAAAGGGACTTTCAATGGGGGTGACTGGTAATATCACATGGGGATGACTCACAGCTCAGCAGGTAAACCTGACAACCCCCACAGCCATCTCCGGAGATGCATCATCTGGATGGATGGGTTGCCATGGTGACTGGAAGCGTGATAGGCCATGCGCCCTACTTCATGGCAAGGCCAAGCAGGAGTTGGGTTGAGTGACACTCTGCCTTGAACACTCCCACACTCAACGTTCAACGTCACTCAGTGGAACTCTTTCATCTCAGGCTTCATTCTATTTCTCAGGAAAAGTTAGGCCATTATTCAGGGTTAAGGTTTCATTTTTTTTTTATCACTTGATCAAATTAGTGTCACATAATTCATAGGGGGTTAATAGTAATGTGCACTCATGAGACACAGTCACAAACAAACAAACAAACAATAATGCTTTTCAGGACAAAAGAGAAGCAAGTATGGAACGTGGTTGGAATGATAGGAATCAAACAAACAAAATGTGTCTGAAGGATCAGTTAGGCCCTGGCTGGAACCATAAACACATACCAATGTCATTAGTAGAGCTGATAATGCAAGAAAGCATAGTTCCATCCAGTATGAAAGCCGGAGTGGAGTGTGGATGTGCCTGACACTATATACCTGGTTTCCTGATGGTTATTATTTAGCTTAATAGCAGCAGTGTTCAGGCCTCCAGTGTGTTTATCTCGCTCAGTAGCTCAAATTGTCATGGGAGAGAAGAAAACAACGGAAGGAACATTCAGGCACATTTTCATTAGCATTCTCAGTCTTGATACGGTGAGAGGGGTGAGTTGCCGTCTTTGTGATTCTCCAGCCGTGTTCCGTAACATGCGGCTGTCTGCGTCACAAGTTAATTTAATTTGTGGACTGCCTGCCGTTATGATGATGTCAGGGACAATTTTCAAGGCTAAGCGCAGTGAGCGATCTTTCTAGATAGCCGGCTAATTGAAACTGCTAATGTTTGTTACTTAGCATAAAGGGAATATGGGCACAATCTTTCTGGCAGAGGGCTCTGAGACCGCTGCCTGAAATGAAAAAATCAAAACTAATGGTTCTTGGTGCTATATCTTTGTGTCCAGATGAGTATATATTTTGTATTAAAGGTAACCCTTCAACATGCTAATGACGCCACATGTAGGGATTTAAGGTACTTAAAAGGAAAGCTATAGAATGTAGCAAAAAGATGGATTAGTGGCGAAATGTGAGGAAAACAAAGACCAGAGGAAGAGCAGCGAAATCCAAAAGCACGGAGGATATACACAGCTTTTACCTCCTTGGAACAAACATAAAAAAACAGAAGTTAAGAAACACATCTCAGGCTGGCACTTGGCAGGGGTGTGATGATGGAGAACTTAGATGCAATCTTCAAATGTAGAGACATATCTCTATGAACAAAGAACATGAGAACTGTTCAGAAAATGGTATTTCCTTTGCCTCTTGATTGATGTAAAGATGACAAAGTAGGATAAGCAGGGCCACTGCCTTTGAAGACTAGTGGTGGAGACTTTCAGAATGCTGTGGACCTAAAGGAAAATTAGCAGGTACTTCATCAAATCAAGCCTGACCTTTTTTCTGGGAGTCCAAATGATCAGAATGAGACCTTCTTATTTTGGGAGTTTTCTTGTATTCTGTTCTCTTTCCTGTACCAGAGTTGGTTAAACTTACATGCCGATGTTAACTGAACTTGTTCAACGTCTACAGAGTTCTTAGGGATTCAGGTCTGCGGAATGAATCCCGGAAGTGTGTCCTGCCAATCAGGAAGAGTAAATCATCAGCCCAGAGAATAACCAGTCAGGAAGAGCAAATCATCAGCTCAGAGGATAACCAATCAGGAAGAACAAATCGTCAGCTCAGAGGATAACCAATCAGGAAGAGCAAATCAGTGCAGCAGATAACTAATCAGGAAGAGCAAATCAGTGCAGCAGATAACCAGTCAGGAAGAGTAAATCATCAGCCCCAGTTGCCACCTTTAGAAAATAGCTCTTTGGTCTGACATCCTGAATGTCATTATAAAAGTTTTCCTTTCATGTTATTTTTCTGTGTTGCAGTGATTCCTCAAGTAGTTAAACCTGTACAGGAGAAAGAGAAAAAATAGAAAGACAATGGCTACAGTGACTAAGAGACTATAGGGTAAGGAGGGAGCCAAGGAGTAGCAGGAAAGCAACTTAAAAAAACTGAAAAGGTTATTCGTAAGGCAGCTGGGATGAGACCTTATCTGGTATTGTAGCTTTAGCTGCTATTGCATTTTATATACAAGAATGCTGTGTTCTAAGATGAGTCATCCATTGTAATAGACTGTTATGGACACGTTGCTGATCTATGCTGCTCACTATAGACATATCTATACCAGGTGTTCTCTATGAGAATTCGCTCTCAGTGGTTGCTGGGGAATGTTACACAGACAAATAAGGATGCGTGTTTTCGAGTCTAACTAGAGATGCACCGATTGTAGCGGCTAACTATCGGTATCAGCCATTACAGCAACAATCCTTCAGCCCAAAGCTAAAAAAGAACCAATATTTGCTGCCAATAATTCCTCTAAAATGGTGACCCATATTGCTTTGTACACCCACCTACTAAACAGTTAGAAAAATGTCTGCCATATGAAATTATTTTAATGTCATTAGAAATGCATTTCACGTGGAGGAACTGCTAATAAACATTTCAACACAAGAAATTTGATTGCTCACCTTAAGACAGTGAAGAGTATGAAGAGTTTCTGAAAAACAAATCCATTAGAATACATAAAGCATATTAGAATACATAAAGCTACAGTACTGCCAAATAATGCTAGTCTAGTCTGTCAGGAACGCCTGTGTTTGATAGCAAAAGAAAATTTGCTGTAGAATAGAAAAATATTACTCAAAATATTAGTTTTTCCACACTTGATGATCAGTCCTTTTGTGTTATAAATGTTATAAATACATAACTCCAGATAAAAAATAAAGTACGCTGGCATACAACAGCAGTCCCAGAGTTTTCATGCCAAAAAATAAATACATTCCAAAAAATAAGAAAAAGTAATTAATGTATTGCTTAATTAATTTGGGTGGAGTGTCCCTTTAAACGTATTTAAGCCTTCAGTTCGAAATCATTCGGTATCTGTCTCGGTTTTCAAAATAATGGGCTATCAGTGTCGGCCAGAAACGTCCTTATCGGTGCATCACTGAGTCTAACCCTGATTCTTAAGGACTATTTCCTAAAAAATTCACAACATGTGCGACACGAAGATAAAAAAAATAAAAAATAAAATCTTTGCTACTTAGCCCCTCTGCTAACATATGTGCTAGCATATGCACTGAAGTGAATTTTAAAAAGATAAGGATAAGGAAGTCCTCACCCTGGTTCAGGTATGAGGTGCCACCCTTGAGGAAACACACTGGCTAGACACCGGGAGGCTAATGGTACCAACAGCCTTGCTGCTAAAGTGAGACCTGTCAGTAGAGAAAAAAGAGGATTTTCCCCGCGCGCTACATGGAGCAGGGAAGCATGTGGACTTACTGATTACAACACCCCTGAACATGGGCCAGATTTGGATATGTCTGTCTCACAGGTTCCACGTGCTGCTTGGATTAGCGCACCTGTTGCTATCCTAGACATACACTGGTTCTCAATGTGTAGTCTCCGTTAAATTATATGGCACTGTTACCAAAAAAATAAGCAATTAAATTAGTTAGGCACAGTAGCTTGTTCGACAGCATGCTAACTAGTTGTTGCTAACTGTTACATAAACAGGAATACACGGATTGAAATAGATCATAAAAGCAAACAGACATGTCTTTTAGTGAAGCCAGTTCATGTACATGGCAGTTAAATAAGGAAATTTAATTTATCCAGCATGGCAATAATAGCAACTGAAGGAAATGCTATGACAGAAGTAGACTGTCATATCAATTCAGCCAGTAATTTATGTAGATTTTAGTTTTTTTTTTTGTTTAATCATCTTCAGTTCTTTGCTCCTTCTCCAACAGAGGTAGCAACGAATCCTTTCTGTTGCTAGAGACAGTTGGCTTTTATCAGCAGGCTTGCACCATTTTCCGATTGCGTGAGTGTTTGATCTCATATGCTTAACAAACACAAACAGTCACCATATGTGTGCGTAAACAATGGCTGTGTGCTAGCGAAGTCGACCTCAGGTTTCGTCAAGCAGACGTGGAGGAAGAGGCAGTTTTCTCCCTGACGTTTAATTGTGCGGCACGGTCCGCCCTACACTCCCGTGCTTCTGCTGCTAGCTAATTATTCATGCATCTGAAAGTCAACATACATGCTAAAGCAACAAACGTTCTGCCAGGTCCCCTCATGCATAACCACGACTAGCAATTAGGGTAACATTGCATTGAAGAAGCCTGTTCACCTCCATCCTCAATAAGCTCAAGGAATGTTTAACAGCAAGACATTAGGTGGCCATTATTGGAGACAATTTCAATGTTGATAAGGCCAGAATATTCCAGTCTACTTAGACAATGTATTTATTTAGTCTTATTATATTCTGCACAATGGTTAATGGACCTTTTCAGGATGTACATAATAATGATTTGTGGTGTTGCCAAAAGAACAGGACAGAAATTACTCCCAACAGGAAATGGATACAAGGCCCCTTTAAGAATATCAAAGAAAAAACAAGTGTAAACGAAGAAAACAAAATAACAAAGACTGCTACACCTCCGGCAGAGCCTTTCCTCCCTCCAATCCACCCAGCTGACCTTAGTGATTAATCCAACTAGTGTCAGCTAGGCGTGATTAACTGCTGTACCTGTAGGCATAGGACTGGTGGTCAGTTGCCATGAAAATGTGAAAAATCACCCACACCCAGCCTCATTGTTCCTCAGGCTCCTGCTGGATCACTATAGAAGTAGACTCCTGAATGCTGAGTGCATTTACCATTTGAAGAGGAAGTTGGTCTTTTTGTTGATCTTTCCTCTGTCTGGCTCGTTTATGTACATCATTTTAGGGACCTTGACAGGCTACAAGCCCTCACATAGACCCAGAATCCTCAGTGATGATGTGTTTTAAGTTGTAGAAAGCAAAACTTAACTCAGGACTTGGCTCTGTCCTACTAAAACATCTTCTGACGCCTGGGACTGTAGCTAACTGTTTGCTGTTTCATTATATTTTTTTCAGACTGTGAATTAGTTTGAAAGTAAAATGAGAGTCAAAAGTCAAAAAGGAGAAGTAAAAACATGCTTCTGAGAGGCCACATGGGAACGTTCATGTTATTCTGTAAGAGATGCTGTCAAGTAACTTATCCCTGGTTTGATTTAATCTCGCTAAACCCCACTTAGCGAAGTATAAATTTCAATCCTCTTTCTGAGCATTTACTTATTTTTTCTGAGCATTTAATATTTGTATTGCCTGTCACCAATGTTTAAAATATGTCTGCAGTTCCGACAGTGATAAGACAAACAATCCGAACACTTTCAATATCTATCTCTTAATAGTCGACTAGTGTGTTTGTCTTTGTATTGTGTTTAATGCTTTTGTTCTTATGTAAATCCACACAACCTGCCTGTTATTAACAAATCAGTGTTTTCTTACAACATGCTGATTTTAAACTGTTTGAGCGCAGTGTAATTTACACGCATGTAGTGGCACAGCAGGTATATTTTCAGGATTGTGTGTTTTCAGGATTCCTATACGCAGAGTTTATATGTTGTTATTACACTTCAGTGGTCTAAATTGTCCTGAGAGGTGTGTGAGTGCTGCAACAGACTGGCATACCATCTGGAATGTTCTTTGCTTCCTAGTACAGGTAGATATAATCTATATTTAGTAGCAGTCAAAAGTCTGGATACACATGTGCTTGACGCATTCATCTCTATTTTAGGTATGTAATTCATCTCATAGTCAAAGGCCAATGGAGTAATGCACATCAAATATCGCAACAACCAAGAGAAGTGTACAGCATCTCAAATTGTACACCCATCCAAATTGCCCCCATTTGCTTTGATGACAGCATTGCAGACTCTTGGCATTCTTTCAGCCAGCTTACAGCTTACACCCCCCGGAATGCTTCTCCAACACTCCTGAAGGTTGGCTACCTTACTTTTACTCTTCAATCTGACTCTTCCCAGACAAACTCTATAGGGCTTTGGTGGGGGGGAGAGTGGGGGCTAAGTCATCTGTCACAGCCCTCCATCTCTTTACTTCTTCCAAAGATTAATTTAAACTTACTACATGAACTTAAGGTGTGTTTAGTGTCATTAGTGTCATCTAGTTGAAAAACAAGTAATTTCAATAAGTAAGTCCAGACTGGTACTGTAAATATACATATTTAAATGTAAGGAAGACTGTTTTACATCATATTATGTAAATAAACCTCTTGATACAGTAAACATTTCTTACATTAACAAGGAAGTAAGATTTCAGGGAAACTAAAAGTGAAGTAGACTTCAGTAGTAGAACTAAGTGCTGAGATGCTTTTTAAAGACAAGCATTCCCTCTCTGACAAAGGCGTTAAGCGAACTGTGGATCACAGTAAATGGACAGAAAAGGCTGGTTTAACTTGGATGCCTCACTAATCTGGCAGTGACAGTCAAGGCGGCTACAGAGGACCTCTCTCCATCTCCTTGACATGTACCTAATTTAATTCTGTGCTTTAATCTCTCAAACATGCCCTCCCTATCTGTTCCCAGATCTTTAAGTGGATAGTATGGGATTTAGCTGTACATACAGGAGACTTGCCTCTCTTGTGGACGAGTGGAATTACGTACGCCTAATTTCACCAAAACATTTCAGATCAACTAGGAATTTGTTAAACACTTGGTCGGTATTTCACAAACAGTAAAACAAGGTAATTTTGGGTAAGTCCCACATTTAAATTTTAATATGTGCACTGAGGTATGAGCCCTATGGTTATGATTAGGGAATGAGGAACGTTTGAGAGACTAAAGCACAGAATTAAATTAAGTAAATGTCAACTTCATTTAGAATGTATGAAGTTGCTCACATACCAAATGTCTTTTGACAGGGCCAGAAGTATGACATGACATCCCAGTCTTCCAGACTGCTCAGAAAATATGCAGGGATTATCATGTATAAATCGACATAAAACCTTTCTCATTGTACAATAAGAAACTGAAAAACACCACACTGGTTAAATAACCATCCACCCCAATTTTGAGATGTTTAGCAGCTCTTGTGGTCTTTGCAATGCTGTGTATGTGTGAGTATGTGAATGTCTGTATACTTATCGAGTACTGTTCGGTATATAAAGGGGGAAATGACATAAGTTAATGACGTCAAACAGCCTTCTCTATCCATTTAGGGGGTAGCATAGTGGTGCAGTGGTTAGCACTCTTGTCTCACATCTCTAGGCCCACAGTTTAAGTCACTGTGGTTCCATGAGTGTGGAGTTTTCAAGTCCTCCCTGAGTTTCTTTCCGCCTTCTTTCCTTTACACCACAAAGTCAAACATTTACTTCCATAGTTACCGAATTGCCCGTCAGTGTCAATGGTGTGTGAGTGTACCATGCGATGGTTTGGCAGCCCATCCTGGGCTGTTCTCTACCTTGTGGCCATTGACTCCACAACTCTGATGAGGATGGATGGATGTAGCCATTTGTTTGTTAAATTGTAGACTGACAGTGTATTGGTCCTAACATACTGTCAGAAACATACCTTAACATTATATGATTATACAATGTTAATGTTTATTATTACCATATCATGTTTGTCATTGATATAATATTATTAGGATATGTTGTGATGTTAAGGCATACTTACATGCTGCTTATGAATGTTCTATGAATGCATTATAAAGGTATTATGAATGTAAAGTTAATGTAAAGCAATCTTTTCTTTTTCACACTTACATATGGCTTTTTTACATTGATGTTGTATGTCTTTAGCAGAATGCAGTCCATTTAGCAGAAGCTCTTATCGACAGTGATGCACATTTCTGAGAGAGCTGGACTAGATGGTCCCTGGAGCAGTTGGAGGTTAAGGTTCTTGCTTAAGGGCCCAACAGAAAAATCAGCTCTAGCCTAGGATTTGGGTCGACAACCATTTGATTACAGTGACAGCACCTTAACCCGCTGAACCACACAGCGGCTCCTGAAAAACAGCGGCTTCCCCTTTAATTGCCTGATAGGTACTCGATAAATATCTCTTGTTCTTTTCTTCCTCGGGCTTCCAAAGAAAGCAAATAAAATCCAAGAATATTTTTGTGATGTGTTTTTTCTTCCAAATTTCAGTGAGCGGGAAAATCAATATTCTTGGATACGGTATTGATTTTTTTTTTTTGAGATCATAAAGTTGAGTTTGCATAAGATGCCTGTTTCCTGCCGGGGGGAAAAAGGAAAGAAAAAAAAAACACTGAAGGGAGAGATGATGGAGCAAAGCTCCGCTGCTTTGGTTTCTGGACATTTGGGTGCAAAATGGATGACTGCTGGGGCATTACAATATGACCACAAGATACCTCCTGTACAGAGGCTCTCAACGAGCAGAGCACTCCATGTCTACAATTACTGGGCTTTATATGTATGCCTATGCATAAAAATTTTAGTCTGTCCATCCATCCATCCATCAGATATTCATTCAGTAGTTTTCATACCTACACAGTGTTATTTAAATCAAGTATGATAAACAGGGATTTGACTGCACAGAGAAGCCTGTATACTTGTGCCAAGCCACACAGATGACTGGCAGTGCCCAGCACCCCTACACCTCTCATTAGCATGACCTTTCACCCCCGCATCTTTAGTAAAGCAGCACACGGCCAGCCTGGGTGACCTATGCATATTTATAAACCCGCTCAGAGTAATAACTACCTGGGGGCGCATTATGGAGGAGGGCCGGCACTGCGGGTTGCAGGACCGGTCTGGATGGACGCGGCCCAGCATAGCATACTCGTCCTTCTGGATGGATGCGGCCCAGCATACCATACTCGTCCTTCTGGATGGACGCGGCCCAGCATACCATACTCGTCCTTCTGGATGGACGCGGCCCAGCATAGCATACTCGTCCTTCTGGATGGATGTGGCCCAGCATACCATACTCGTCCTTCTGGATGGACGCGGCCCAGCATACCATACTCGTCCTTCTGGATGGACGCGGCCCAGCATACCATACTCGTCCTTCTGGATGGACGCG
>JAODUD010000019.1:16518100-16535186 GCA_026784285.1 Stomatorhinus walkeri | reverse complement strand
CCCCCCCCCCCCAATAAACCCCACCTACTGGTTCCTTAACACACTGTTAGGGCTGTATTTTTAATAATCTCTCACTGGGGCTTAGATAAGACCCAGGTCAGGAAGGCTTAAGGGTTATACTTTAATGTTTCTTTTTCTACAGGGTGCCATAGTGACCCAGGTGCACTAAGAGCGTTAGAGCAGAGTGACCGAGGTCATAAGCACTCAGATGGACGCAGTACATGCTGTACAGTGGCCCTCAGCCTGCCACTTGCAGGGGTGAAGGAACTCACAGTAGGGTAGTTTAAGGTGGAGCGTACTTTGGTCAGGACTCTGCATGCTAAAATTCACCTTCACCCTGCCTGCATTTCAGCCGAAAGGCTCATTTTATTAGCATGGCAGGAAGTCGAGGCACCCAGAGCGTAAACAGGAGGGGAACGCGGAAACGCTGCACGCCCAAAGCCCAGTTCCGCAATCAAACTTGCAGGCCCAGTGCAGCCTGGGGCACGGTACAGCAAATGAACCGAAGAAGTAGCACGTTCGTCCCCAGCGGTGAGAGGACTGACAGCCCAGAGGCTGTCCTCCCAGGATGCCGTGTTCCTGATGACGCCAAGGAGGTGAAAAGGTGTCACTTTCTCACAGGCGTGTTGAGAGATGCGAAGCGCCAATGGGCCTCAGCCATGGGAAGCGGCACAAAAAAACGAACGAGGAGCCCTTTGTGAAAGAAGCACTGAGCAAACAGGAAGATGCCGTCCCCTTTCTGCCAAGTGACAATCAAAAACACTCATCATGAAAGGTTATTAGTGCTGAGTGCCTGTCCTACCAAAATGCACAGTGACAACTGCTTTTTTATTTTATTATTATGGGGTGTTTAACATATAATAAACTGTAAATTTCTCTGCACACAGACACCAATGACTAGATAATACTGAATTATTCTGAATCCATGCAAATTAAATTGAATCTGTAAAAAAACAAATGAAATTCAAATTTCGAATAAGAGAATGTTACAGTTTACAGCCCTGTCACGTTGC
Source organism: Stomatorhinus walkeri (assembly GCA_026784285.1). Taxonomy (NCBI): domain Eukaryota; kingdom Metazoa; phylum Chordata; class Actinopteri; order Osteoglossiformes; family Mormyridae; genus Stomatorhinus; species Stomatorhinus walkeri. Next base: position 16,534,173 of record JAODUD010000019.1, on the reverse strand, counting down.
CTGTACGGCTGAATTATAATTAAATGTCTGTATGTTTTATCAGTACTTTTGCAGAGAGAAAATTAATTGGTTAAACGTTCAATTTGCTTTACATTTATGGTATAAATGTGGCTACATGAAAACATTAATAATGAGAAAAATCTTGACATCCTTTCACGTCTTGAGTGTTGAACAAATATAAACTTTTTACTGCACAATTTTCACAGCAAACAATATTACAGAATAAAACCAATTGCCATTGAGGCAAGGGTCTGTGTCTAAAAATATATGCAAATAAATGTATATAATATATTAAGAGATATAAAAATCATTTTGAGGGTTTTTTAATTAATCACATAGTGATTATACTCTTTATTGTACTCTTAACTGAGAGATGGTATTTTCTGCAGAAAACTATCCATCCATCCGTCCTCCAACTGGCTATCCTGCACAGAGTCAGGGGAGGTTTGGAGTCTTTCCAAGGGCAGCACGGTGCACATGGTTGGTCTGTATGCCAGTTGATTAAGGGGCATATTCAATATAGAAACACTAATTAGCCAAACTGCATGTTTCTGACTGTGATATCCACCCTAGACGGAGAGGGTGTAGAAGCTCCACACTCAGGGTGGAGAAGGGATCGAACCCTCAACCCCACCATGCTGCCCCTATGGAGCATGTGTTGTTTATAAAATTGATCAAATCTCCTTAATCCCTCAGCATCATAGGGTTACATAAGGAACCTTTTCGAAGTCTGTCATTTCATACTCTCTCGCTCCTCCAATTGGCTGAGGACGCTCGGATGTTTCCCCGTTCCTCTTCTCCCTTGTGTACGAGCAGAATGCCGCGTGAGTGCTCTCCTTCCCTGCTGAAGCCGCTAGCGACTCGGCACTTTGGACTGCAGCCACCGTCGCTGCCACCCACTTCCCGCCCCTCCACGCGTGGGTTGCGTAAGCGCCGCAGTTGGCCCGAGAGCTGAGGGGGTGGGGTAGAGAATGCTGATACCGGCCCAGCAATGTCAATGACCGTAACGGAGCGTGGCGGCGGGTTCGGCCTCCGCAAGCTCCCTGTCTGCTTCCATGCGGGGGGGGGGGCTCCTCTGCCGTCTGGATGGATTGGCTTGGGACTGAGAGACCTGGATGCAGCAGCAATGCTGCTCTGCTACATGCCATAATTTTTAATATGCTACAAAGGAAGGCGCTTTGAGTTAAGATAAAGGTTATGTCACACATGTTCCACGAGCTTTTCCGTATTTTAAAAACACTACATTCGTTCAAAAAATTCTTGATTTTTAATTCCTCGTTTTAACATTATCGGTGGCGGAATTGGTCAGTAAATTCTATAGGATGTGTAATTCCAGCTCTCTGTTCACTTCCCAAATAACAATCCAGTCCCGGGTCACATAGAGCCTGGGAGCACAGGACACGCACACACTATTTTGAGACATCGATTCACCTAAGTACCTGGATCGTGGGCAGAAACCGGAGTATCTAGAGGAAAATCAGCCAAATATCACACACAAGGTGGGGGCCGGATTCAAATCCCCTACCCTGGGGAAGTGAGACTGTAGCCCCACCCACTGAGGCACCATGCCGCTTCAAAATATGCGAGACATTATTGGGTTTGTATGTTGAATTTTTGCTTTTCATGAATGGGCTACAATAGGTCAATACAGGTCAATTAAATGAGTACACTGGGATGAACAGCTTTACAGACTTCTGTGGGGGTGGGGAGGTTGAGAAATAAACTACAGACACAGATGAGTGCAGAAGAGGCATTATGTGCATTGATATATTCTTTCCTTGTCTATGCTAAATTTAGAGCCAGAAATGGACGACTGATCAATTGCACTAAAAGCTGCTTGGATCTACTCCCCGAGCACTTGTGTCTGAATAAATACCTCAGATGTCAGCATGCAAGGCAGCTGATTTTCCTGAATTCACGTAGCCCAGGTTTACAGGGACGCGGGAGAGTGGGGTCTTCCTTTTCTTTGTAACTCTATCGTATTCTTTGCATTTCTGGAAGATTCCGCCTGTTTCTGAGGAGGCCCACGCTCTTGTGACAAGGTCATCCACCCTGCCTTTTTATCCATTTTTATTTATTCCGGTGTCAGAGGTGAAACACAGTTATTGTCTCTGCATATAAATATGTGGATGGATCCATTACTGTAGGAGGTACGGCACCAAACCTCTCAGAAACAGGTGCTTTCTTCTCTTCTTTTTCATTCAACAGACATTTTTTTGTATCACTACTGCTACCCGTGCAGAGTATCTTATATTTTCTGAGATCTGCTATTAACTTAGTCCTTAAAAGCCATACAGCAGCTTTTGTTTGCATTCAGTCACCTTTAAGGTAATACAGGCATTTTTAAGAAAATGACAGCAGTTCATTGCTGCAGATCATTTATACCAGGGAACAGAATAATTGTGCTTTTATATAAATAGATGAGGTCCGGATAGCACCTGCACCTTCATAATTATACTGAAGCCACTTTCCTTTTCCAGTGTTAAATGGCAGTAGTGCAGAGAGCATCACACTGCTTTGCACCTGCTGCAGTGGCTGGGGAGCCAGCAAGACAGAGGTTTTTGAACTTTAAATATCCAGGTGGTGCAGGGAAAACGCCACAGACTTGGAGTTATGAGAAAACACTGCTGTTCGACAAGCCACCAACCACTGGCCACCATACACTGGCTACCATACACTGACCGCCAACCACTGGTCACCAAACACTGGCCACTATACACTGGCCACCATACACTGGCTACCATACACTGACTGCCAACCACTGGTCACTATACACTGGCCACCAAACACTGGCCACTATACACTGGCCACCATCCACTGGCTACCATACACTGACCACCAACCACTGGTCACCAAACACTGGCCACCAACCACTGGCCACTATACACTGGCCACCATACACTGACCACCAACCACTGGTCACCAAACACTGGCCACCAACCACTGGCCACTATACACTGGCCACCATACACTGGCCACCAACCACTGATCATCATGCACTGACCACAAACTACTGGTCACCAACCACTGGCCACTAACCACTGGCCACTGACCACTGGGCACTGACCACCATCCACTGCCTGTCATTTTTAAAGTAATGGTATTATGACCATGAGCTCTCCAGACAACTTCCCCTTCCAGCTTTTATGATCAGACCTGCAAAGTTCTGCGGAGGTAAAAGCTTCCATTATAAAATATCTAGTCTGTGAGACTTTTCATTTGAATGAATCCAAGGTTCACAAAGCTTCTAAATCAGCCATACTGAGAAAAGCAACAGCCAACCAGCAAACAAGCAAAATTCAACTTTTCTGCATTGAAGGAAAGGTTTAATGGACACTCCCTTTTTATCAATATTTTTTACAAAGCCAAAGAACATAAATACCATTAGATTTAATGCAATGTCATCACCATCAACGAGAAAAACAGGAATAATAATATTTCATATAATAATATTAATATATGAATTATATTAATTGATTAGCTGCATTAGCTATAGTAAAATTCCATGCAGTTCTAGAAAATAAACCTTCAGTCTCTGCAAGATCTATGTCATTGTCGTTTGTCAGCAGCAATTAAACTCAGCAATCGATGTTACCGTGCAAAACATTCCCTTCTCTGTTTCGTCAGGCTATGTTACAGCTGAATGCTATTTTTAAATCTGAAGATGGACACTGCAAGTATCATATTTACTGTGAATTCACCATGATTTATACACTGGCCAGAAAATAAAATGCATTTCTCGATCTTAGTTACTTGTGGAACATGCACATTTTGTATGTCAGGATGGTTTCCTGGGTTAGTTAAGCTAAATCTGCTCTGTATTACCCATCCATCCAGGTCACATATACACTATGAGGGATTTAGAGACACCAATTCAGCTATTTGCATGTTTGTGGAACACAACAGAAAAGCAAAGAGCACGACCACAAAAATCCAATGTTTAATTTGGTGCCGATTCTTCCTTTGTTTGTGTTTCATCAAACTTTTCTTCTTCAAGCCTCGTGGCATGTTTCAGGCAAAGCAATGAAAAGAAAAGAAAATCCATAAAGAAGCAACCGTCACCCAGAAGAAGCAGCCGATGAAATAGTCCTGCAGTGCATTCAGAAGAATCATGCGGGTGCCGACAGACAGTCATTTACTCTCCCTATTTGCTGGGCTTCGTTTTTATGGCTCAGGCTTGCCCACAGTCAACTAGCACCCAAGATCGGTTCAGCATCGCTGCACGATGGGGCAGCGAATGGATTCTCATTACAGGGAGAACATAAGTTATACCACCAAGGTGATACAGAGATTGAATCACACATATGGTCCACTCTTTCTGCCCCGAGGCAGTCCTCAGATAACAAACTACAAATTTTGATGATGCATCTGTCTTACTATTGACTACTAAGACTTTAATACAACTTTCCTCCCCCAAAACCCTGAAGCTACATCTAGACCAGCCAGACGTCCAGATTTAGGCCATACAGTCGGGTTTTTCAGCTCGATGTCTTCCATCTGGCACAAAGTCTGGCTATAAGCTTATTTGTCCTGCTTTTCACTATAGATATAATTTGTAAAGGGTAATGTATGGCTCCAATTATTTTTACCCTCTAAAATAAATTAGATTTTTGATGATTATCCACCACCAAGTTTAGTGGCCATTTAATAAGTATTGCCTCAGTGATGCACCTGTCAAACAAATTGTTGCATTTCACTAGTTAGCAACGTTTGGCACCGTGTATCCGTGGGAAAAAAGTTCTGCTACTTACATTAATGCCTTAGCAACACTCATCCAGATAATCATATTTGCCATGGATGCTCTCATTAAAAATGCCTAAACGAAAAACAATTAAGAGGATCTAAAGACCTCGCCTGCGATCGGAAGATCAGGACAGAAATATTCCGTGTTATGTGAGGTGGCCATAAACAATAGGGGAAATGAACCAAATATTACAAGCAGTCATAATTGCGTGACTGTTAATCCCCACCCCATTTTGTCCTCCTCTCTGGGATCAAGGGGGTGGTCACCCTTGCTTTATCTCTCCCACTTTTCCTCTGGTGTGGTGATACCACAGGGCCATGTTGTATTTCCATGTCATGAGAATGACCAAAGCTTAAGAACGTTCTCTCACATATCTCTTCATAAGTAATGTGTTAACTGGTTTACTAGTAGCCTGTAAGAGCACTCCTTCCAGGCAGAGGAGCAGTACACTCTGGCTAGTATGTTTGTGTTTAGCTAAAAGGTGTTAGCTGTCCTTGAAGATCTGGGAGGACAGGTAAGGAATGGCTGTGTTTTAGCGTGACCTCGGAAGGTTCTGGGCTGTACCTGGAAGGAATGTGTCTGTGTGTGTGTGTTTTATGCCATTGAAAAACTATAAATAAAAAGGCACAAAATGGTTTTCCACACCTGGTTAAAGCTGAGCCAGGCATACCTGGAGCGCGACAGTAAATACACATCTGTGAGCCCCAGGAACACCTATTAAGCTTAATGTTTTCATTGTATTGTTATTTTTCAAATCCAGGCAAAATCCAGGGGAGATGTCAACTAAATGATCATTTTGAATTTGCTGTTCATGAAAGTGCCAGATTTCAGTTTTAGAAATGTAATACATACAGATTAGCCACTGGTTAAAATATGTGGGAAAAAACAGCTGTACCTCAGACAGACACTGTCTCTTCTGATCAGTTGGTGGAGAAAGTTGTTTTTTCTCCACCTGTGAGAACCATTTCCTACCCTCTGTGGCCAATGTAGCAGTAACATGTTCCTATGTCCTGAGTCACATATGGTGGCTACATGAATAGGAAGGGGAGAGAAAAAAACAGGTAAATTGTAATGATTGAAAAGGCCATGCTGAATGCAGATGTTATGGACAACTGGCAGTTGTCAATGCAGTGGTCTCGAGTGAGAAAGATACATTGTCCTCCTATGGTCAAATCACTCTTATTCCAGTCGGCACATCGATGGCGTCTTCCACATTCCAGCCGGCACATCGATGGCATCTTCTATAGCCTCTCCCATCTACCATGGGGAGAACAAGGGCTTTCCAAGAGCCAACACTGGCAGTATTCACATATAATCCTGTTTTTGTCTGAGTATGTAAATATCTGTGATGTACGGTTATGTATCCTCCTGAGTCACAAACGCAACCCATTTCTGCCAGAGTGTGTCCCACAGGCTTATGTAGGATCTTCACACCTGTAGAATTTTTTATTATAATTACATCGTGACACTGAAATGGAAAAAGGGATTTGGGGAATGGAATCAGCCACAGGTGAATAAAGACCTGGTGGTCCATTTTATCCATGCATCCATCTATCCATCCATCCAAGCGTCTGCCGTGGCTCTGAGTTTGCATGATCTCCCCATGTCGTTGTGGGGTTTCTTCCAGGTACTTCAGTCCCCCACCCATCCCCCCCCCCCCAACAATACAAAACATGCTGAGGCTTATTGGCGGTGCTAATTTGCCCGCAGGTATGAGTGAGTGATATGTGAGCATGCTCTGTGTTGCGTTGGCGCCCCTTCCTGGGTTCTACCCTGCATTGTCCCTGTGGCCTACAGGACGGGCTCTGGATCCCCTGCAATCGTGAATAGGGTAAGTGGTTACAGAAGATTGGTTTCAGCTGAAATGAAGACAGTCATCGGGCAATTGGGAAGAGGTTTAAGAGATACCCTGTCTGTTAGTATGACCAATCAGGACATGAATCACTGAGGATCCTCAGCGTAAGCAGACTAAATGGCATCACCTGAGTACCACAGAGTGACTTAAATATTGTAGGGAAACTAGTTCTCCGAACGTGCTATTCACACACACACACACACACACACCCCTCATTCCTCACCGAGGGCTGCCCATATTGCGTGATACAATTTCAGAAAACACCAGGGTGTTTAACTGAGTGTGTGAAGCAAGCAAATCGGAGAGCCGGCCCGGGGTCCAGCTGGGCCCCGCCGCTTGGTGGAGTGAGATGTTAGTGTGGCACCACGTGGGGCCCCTTTGGAACTCTCTTTATGTCAGCAGAAAAGCTCCTTTGGCTTCAGGATTGCTTCCTTTATAAAGAGAAATTAATTTAGGCACTTAGCTATAATACACTTAATGATAGTGACTTACACTTTTCCCCCACTGCTAGAGCTGTGCATTTCATCAGAGCCTATTTACATTAAATACTTTCCTCAGTGGTACTAGAGCAGAACCATTTATGGGATTTAAACCATGTTACCACTCTGCAACATTAGCTATCATGCTACCAGATGTCCTCTTGCCCACAGATAATGCCACATGCCGAGCTCCAGACGCCAGTCATTTCCACCCCACCTCATGGGGGCGCCACTGTAAACCTGAAACTTCCCATTCCTCAATCCTTCAGGGTCCAAGGCCATCAGACTTGCAGGGAAACCAGCATATTCCTCAAAGTCTGTCTGATTCTCCTTCCACAAACACTGAGACCCTCAGCCAATCACATTAACAGCAATTATGACTTTCATTGAATTATGATTTCCATTGAATATGGCACCATAGAACACCCAGGATGACCCAAATTTCAAAGGTTAAGCAGCTTAAACACCGTAGATAAGAACCACTAAAGCAAATAATAGATTTTCCCCTTACTTTTTGGTATTTGTGAACTTTCCATGCAGCATGTGCATGGTCATGTGACCTGGCTTTAGGCTTCTCCGCAAAGGCACAGACAAGGATGTGTTTTTCTCTGCTAAATCTCTTGTCACGTGACTGAATTTACACACAGAATGTGCAGTGGATAGAGAGGGATTAAGCGAGGCGGGTTTCCGGAACATGCAGCCTCGCCGCAGCTCTCGCCGGACGGGAGCTGGAGGTAGCTGGATGGATCTGCTACGGCAAACTGACATTTAGCCACGAAACGCCTCGTGTGTGGAGTGTGAAACCAGGGAACTAATTAGTGCCAGCATGGCGGTCGGTGGCGAGGCTGTCCACACTGCCCTAAATGTCAGATTTACACGGGGGTGCCGGGCCATCGAGGGCACCACGCCTTGGCATTCGGTGCTCTGACAGGAAGCCAAGCGGCCAGTGCCGGCCTCGCGGCCTGCATCATACAGAAGAGCCTTTAATCTGTGTTTGGATGGCGGCAGAGTGCTGGGAGAACAGTATGTTCGCAAACAGCATCAGACAGCACATTTTATTAGATACCACTGTTTAATCATAACCGGTCTGCTCTTATATGTGAGAAGTGTGTTTAATGTCCTTGCCAGGGTTACAGCCTCCTGAGTCCTGAACATCAATTCCAGTTCTTCAGTCGCTTAAACAGAAAAAAACAGACTCACTGTTACACATTCATTCATTGTGTTTTCTGTCCCAAAATAACATGGTCTTACTCGGCTATAATATATGATTGTGGTGTTATTTTAAGTGCAAGTTTTATGGATAGAGCACTAGAAGAACCCTATTTCAAGCAAGGAAACCATGTCCAAGCTGTAACAGAAATAATATCGCCGGGGAAAGGTAATTTGGAGCAGCGTGAAGTAGCATACGGCTTCAGATACTTACAGAGTATAATAACATTGACAAAGCAGACTAGAGTGTGTCTGGGTTTGGAGGGAAAAGCTTATGACACAGAAAGGAGGTGCAATTACATATTCTGATTGGCTAAGGCCTGTCAGTTGGGTATCCTGTCATTCTCCATTGCAGCCATGGCCAATTCACTGCAGCCCCTGGTGGGCATCAGGTAGCTGAGGCCAACGGGCAGCTCGCTGGCACACTTGATCAGCTGGCACAATGAGCACGGTGCAGAGCTGGGGCCTTTGGGCTGATTTAGCTTGGTGTGATGCTCTGGGGGGTGAGGGATTGGCTAGAAACTCCCCCCCCCCCACACACACACACCTTTGCCAGGCTTTAGTTCCCTGCATCACTGGCCTCTGGGTGTAAGGGACAAGCCTTACAGCTGTATGTGTGCGTACTTTAAATATTCCCCTGATTAAAGAAGTAGAGACACCGCTGGGCGGCTGCTGGCTTCTCATCTAGTGCATTGTACTCATTCTACAGGTTGTTTCAGTTACTTTTCTCTGACTTTCCTGTCTTTTTTCAACCCCCAAAATGGAAGGCCACCCTCCTCAGGTGGCGTTCGGAAAAGCAGGCCTGGGTAGGGGAACCCCACGTAATTACCATTTGCACGGGTACAGTACGGACACAGATAGTGGGAAATCAACAGCGCGCCCGGTTCATGTTCGTCAGCCGCATGCAGAGAGGAGATCTCATCACTTCAGAAATACCCTTTTGCCCTCGGGCTGGGTGTAAGCAGGAGGCTTCATTCAGGATGTTGCCATAATCGCTCGGGTGAATGACAGGCCTTTTAGCGCCTCTGTGGCAGCAGGTCACTCCCGCTACTGAACCGCAAGCTGGGAAACAGCGACGGTCCAAAACCTTGTAGCCTCCGCCCATAAGAATCTTCAGTGTTTTGACGGCCTCGCACGACACTTGTCATATGTGTTATTTATGTCACGGACTGAAAAGGGTCAATGACAATCGCTTTCTGTGGGACTGAAGTGAAAATGAGGGGCAGAGTGCGGGACATGGGTCATAATAGTGGGTGTGAAATGGGACCGAGGGGGTGAGTTCTGACCTGTGTTTAACACTCCTTCACTGCGTCGCCAGATTAAAAATATGAGAGTAGCACCTGCGTCATGTCAAGGGAAACAAAAGAACAGCTGGGTCTCAGATATTGAGCGCTTTACCTCCGCAAGGCGTAAGACCTGCTTCGGGGGGCCGGCTTCACCACAATCACTCTTAACGTTACATTCTCTTCCAGCCTTTCCAGTACATTGGGGTTATATTTTGTCAGTTGCCTGATTGTTGCATATGACAGGGGACACGTTGTGGGAGGGGACACACCCTGATAGGGGACACACTGTGGGAGGGGACACGTTGTGGGAGGGGACACACCCTGATAGGGGACAAATTGTGGGAGGGGACACACCCTGATAGGGGACAAATTGTGGGAGGGGACACACTGTGGGAGGGGACACACCCTGATAGGGGACACATTGTGGGAGGGGACACACTGTGGGAGCGGACACATTGTGGGAGGGGACACACCCTGATAGGGGACACACTCTGATAGGGGACACACTGTGGGAGGGGACACACTGTGGGAGGGGACACACTGTGGGAGGGGACACATTGGGGAGGGGACACACCCTGATAGGGGACACACTCTGAGAGGGGCACACACTGCATGTGACAACAGATGTGCACACTTGACTGGCTATACAGTAAATGCAGTTGGAGACACTTCCATGAATGAAACTGTAAAATTGGGGGCATTGAGTTCAGTGTGGCTGGGATGGTCGAAACGTCTCTCTGCCAGGCTGAGTGGAGCAAAGGCATAAACCTGTACAGTACCTCTAAGACAACACAGACAGAACATGCAAACTAGGCACCCATACTGGGGGGTGGGGGGGCTCTATGTCTGTCATGAGAAGGTTGTCAGTATGAGCCCCGGCCTCAGCAAAATAGTCACATGTCCATAGACCCCTGAGCAAGGCCCTTAACCCCCAGCTCCGGGGCTGCTGCACGCTGCCCGACCCTCCGCTGTGACCCCCAAGTGTGCTCTAACCTGTATATGTGTTTGTGTGTCTCACGGAGAGCAAGATGCTGAAGCAGGTGACGAGGCGAAGAGGAGCATCCCAATGTACCTGTCCTTTGCAAACCGCAAACAAAGGATCACTTAAACTGCCCAGACCTTGGAGCCATTAGTGTCCTGCGGGCTCTACCGGCATGAAGCTGGTTTAAAGTGAGCCATGTATACTAATGAGCAGGTAGAAGTTCAGTGAAGCCTTTCTGCGTACCACTCGCTGTACTGAACTGCACTTCTTGTCCTTGTGTCTTTCCCCGTTAGCTTTAACGAGTCCGGCCATTCTCCTCTGACCTCTCTCATTAACAAGGTGTTTTCACCCACAGGACTGCCACTGACTTGTTTATCACACCATCTTCTGTAAACTCCAGACACTGCAGTGTGTGAACATTCCAGGGGGGTGGCTGTCCCTGAGATGCAGAACCACCTCATGTAGCCCCAGCAATAACGTCACACTCAGAACATCTTAGCTGATGTGTCGAATCTTTATGATGCCGACTCTGACTGTGACCTAGACCCAAGCTCTGCTGTATATACTCAGTTGCTGCTGCATGATTGGCTGTTGGGAGGAGCTGTCTGTTTGTGTTAACCGGCTGGTGTTGCCAATGAAGTGGTCGTCTCCTTTTCATTTTTTAGTTTTTATGTAGGAAGAGGTTGCATTTTTTTTTTAAGGACAAAACCCATGGACTCCACTAAACACCAGAACAGCAGAAGGAAGAACAAGATCTCAATGCCATCACATAATTTGCTCCATTTTTCAGGTTGTCTGCAGTGTTCCTGCCAAATACATATTTACAGCAGATGTGCTGAGTCAGTATATCTTTCCTCTACATTCTCCCCTCTGATAAAATACAGTTGTACGGTCTCTACTTCCCAGTATCACCTTTGGATGGCTGTGGTACTAACTGGATGAGTGATTACTGGAGATGGACGAGAGAACTGAACATATGAAGGACCATATTCTCAAACGTGTATAAAAATTCAGAGAATTTATTGTTTGTCAATAACCTAAGATAAAGAGACCCCCTAATACCTGCTGTATTTAATTAACATGCAAAAATGACCACTTCCAAATTCCAGAAAACATATGGAACACCCTGGATAGGGTGCCAGTCCATAGCAAGGCACTGACTCACGTGCAACAATTCCTCTAAATGCGATGTGAACCTTCCATTCACAGGCACAGCCATCCAACCCACAATGTCACACAACAGCCTCTGGGTGCCACTAAGGAGGATATCTCAGAAAGACCGCAGCAACACCAGAGTTAATATCTGTGGTGTGGTAAAAAAAAAATTATAAAAAATATTGTATTGTAATATTGTAATAAACCCTTGTGCACTAAAATCCTCTCTGATGTCACTTCACATTTTCTGATTTTATTTCAATTAAATTTATTTAAATTAATTTATGTCATTTACCTAATTTATACATTTACTTTTCTGTCTGCGCCTTACGGACATTTTAATTATAAATATAATATTTCAGAATCTAGAATTCTCAATTTATTTGACAAATTAGGTTTATAAAATCATTGGATGGTTTTAGATTGAGCAAGAACAACAGAACTATTAAAAAAAGAAACATGGTGTTTTGCAATACGCATTTTACTGACATTTCAAATGAAATAAAAATCCCCTCAGCAACATATTTATTCCATTATTTACGAAGTTATTTATTTTAATGACAGTACTGTGCAAAAGAATAGTTTACAGTAACCATCCAATTTAGCAATATATTTGTTTGTTGACTCAAAAACTAGCACACCGAGGTTGGCTAATGAATACCTCATTACCCCATGAAGTTACTTAATTAATTATGTTAATTAATTTAGTGAGCTGGTGGTGTAATATAACCTATGTATGGAATGATTGGGATCCCCTGAGGTGAGATCTGGCAACCAAACAGGCCTGGGGACCAACGATTCATGAGAAACTGTCGGATAAGATAATGGCCATCTCTGCCACTAGAATGTCGCTTCCGCCCTTTACCTGGCTGGTTTCTGGTCATTCCTGGTGTCTCCTCAAATTGTTCTTGGCTACTACTGTCTTAGAAATTTTGAACCTGCAAGAAACCCGCTGCTCAGCCTCACCTTCTGCCTGCAGAAGAGCTAAAAGCTGTATTTAGAAATGCAAATTATCTTAGAAATATAGATTGGTCTTATATTTTTTCCATGGCTGTATATGAAACATATGTCACGCCCAGCCCGTACCAGCCCCGTGTGTGCCACACCCCCTCGCTCCTTGTGTGCAAATCCCGATCGAAACCACCTGTAGTCCATCTGTTTGAGTGTATTCCTTTGTTTCCTGATTAGTTGCTTGTCAGTCCTGTGTATTTAGTCCGCGTCTGAGTTAGTTACCCCAGGTCGGTCATTGTGGTGCTTTGTGATGTTTCGTGGCGTTTACCTGTGTACTACCGATTAAACCCCGTTTTCCCGTGATTTCCTGCCTGAGCTTCTTGCTTGCCCATCACCGCCCGCACCCAGGACAACGGTCCTACCCTTGGATCGTGACAACATACACTAATTCTGATGATTAAAGAAGTTATTCTAAAGAGGAATGCATGTAAGTGACATGGACAACTAGTCCCACAGTCTTTTGCCTCCAGGGCTGCGTCTGATCCATGTTTCCGGTGCTGGAGGACCGTGTGATTAGGTCAGTTTGAGTCCAGCGCGTTCCCTCTCTCCCATCCTGTACCCCACCCTTGTCAGGACACTTAGCAGATCAGTGGTTATCAGTGATGGATGGGATATTTGAACTGTAACCTGGAGACAAGGTTTTCTTGTTGAAACCTTCCGACGTTTTGGATCACTGAAAAGGGAAGCCATTTTCCCTAACACAAAAGTTGACCAAAAGCATTTTGATAAATATATTCCTGTTATATGCACAATATGTGTAATTTAGCACAATTCACTTTGATATGTAAGTAGACTAATCAAATAAAGCTAAAATGAAAAATAAAAATCATAATGATAAAGTGCATGGGAAACACAAAGCTCATACGCAAAAGAAAATTATGTCTTCACATCACCTGAATAGGAAAACATCACAGATGAGCATGTGGATAAGATTCATCGCCCCCAGTTTACAAACATGGTACAGCTCAAAGAATAAACAGACTGAACCACTAGAGGCTAGATGGGGTAAAAATCTTTCTTTCCAGTCCAGTCTCCTGGTCCCCAGGCAATTCGAGCTCTGTGAAAAAAAATACTTCTCTGGCAGTAGTGGATGTTGCAGTGACACCCGGAGATGGACGCACTCTTTACTTGGATTGTGGACTGAATCTGCCATCCACTCAGAAGTCACGCATGGATGTGACTCATAAACACTGAGTGAGCATAATGTTCTCTCTTATTTAATTAGTCTTATTGATTACATGCAGATTCTTGTAAACTCTCTCAGGTTATCTCTGGGTTTCTAATTAAATTAAATACAAGAAAAAGCTGTTTAAATGCAATTGCTAGAAACATATACCTAATTACTCCGTAATAGTATTTACTCATAGATGCTGGCAGACACTAAATACAACTGACCTTTATCTCTTAGCTCCTGGTTAAATGAAAGTTCAGGCATGTAGTGGATCCTCTGAAAAGAAACAACAAATATTAGTATACAAAGTAAACAAACGTTTTCATGAAGAAAAAAAAAGATTAATATCAAATAAACAAAACAGAAGTGATTAAAAGAAGAACAAAATGAGCCTGGTACGGAAAAAAACAACAGATTGTGTCCCAGCAGAGTCCCTGCTTGCGTTGCACGTGTTCCAGAATCAGCACGTATCACCTGCTCCTCTTTAATTTTGAGCAGGATGGGACAGACCCTTTGAAAGCTTTGCCTGTCTCTTAGTGTGGCCTAAGGGGGCTCACGCCTCAATACCCCCTCCAGTCAAGCCACAAAAAGCAGTTTGTCATTTTTTAGCATTGTGCTTTATAAGGTACTAGACATTGCACTCTTAGACCAGGGAGAAAACATCAGAAAACACTTAGAAACCTGAGGAGCCGTCCAAACCCGACTGGCCAAAATCCAGCTCTGGTCCCCCAGGATACACTCTGGGATCAATGGCTCGCAACCTTTACAGATGCTCGGACTTCTGTTTCGTCTGCATTTTCCCAGCTTGCTTACCCGTTGCTGGCCTCACTATTCCCAAACTCCCTTTTGCATTTTGCGTTTTGATATCCGCTTGTTTTTCCCTCCATCTAGTTTACAAGGATTTGTAAAATGCCGCTACCTTTCCTTCTGGAAACATCAAAGTACTTTCCATGAATGCTAAACCACGCACCCAAAGCAATGAATGATTTCTTTTGCGGTTTGGCACCGTGGGAGTCTAACCTGACAAATACACGTGATTAGCTTCTATATGGACTATAGCAAAAAAATGAAGACATCAATCTGACAAGCACTTGGGACCATCCATGCATTTTCCATGCCGCTTGTGTAGTGCTGGGTCTTGGTGGGACACAAGCGTGGGTCTGGCTGGCCATGCTCTCCATCACACGCTATGGGCAATCTAAAGATACCAATTTCCCAATCCACGTGTTTCTCAACTGTGGAGGAAAACCTGAAACCCTTGAGGAGACCCAAACACACATGGAGAGAACATGCAAACTTAGCAAACTGAGCTGTGTAAGGCTGCTATAATAACCACTGACAGACAGCACATCCCTGTGTCTTATTTTAATGTGTTTTGTTTGCATGGCTTGTTTAATGGCAACCATTCAATCAGTTTCTTTGGTGTGCTTTGGCGCTGTTTAATGGACCTGATAGTGGTTATGAGCATAAAACTGGGTGCCTCGTATCCCATGATTCCTTGCTGCTAATACAGTTCCACTTAGCAGTCGCTTAGCTGATGTTTTCACCCAATCCAAACTTCTCAGGGTGAGATGTGGGAAAATTATAGCGTGCAGAGAACGTCGACCGCTTCCATTCATGAAATAGCTCGCGGGTTCAGTAATAAGTGCATTTTTTTGTTTGAAATGCTGAAAGTGCTTTTCGAAATGTACTCTCAGCAGAAAGGCTGAGGCGGCACCAATCCAACAAGGGTGCAGATGTTTTCAAAACGACCGATACTGGCGTCCCATAAACGCCCCGCCCCCAGGAATGAAGCCCATGCATGCTGGAATTGCCTCCTGATCCTGTGCTTGAAATCACGCACTTTAAGGTAGTATTGTGAGGTTAATATAACAAAGCCATGCTGCTTAATTGCTTTATAGGAGAGCTTCACATCACAGAAAACTGAGAAGATTGCCAGGGGTCACCTTGGGCAACGGCGTAGGGGGATTTTGATATGGGGAGGTGGGGCACCTTAATAATTCAAATATAAAGGTCTATTTTTGGGGGGGAGGGTGGATGAAAATGAATCTCAATTAAATACTGGGGGAGTTATACGCCCCACTGCCCCACAGTCCCTATGCCTCCAACCTTGCCAACTCCCACATCCACACTGTGTTGGGGGGGGGGGGGGGGGGGGGGGGGGGGGGGGGGGTTGGTAGG
>JAODUD010000019.1:16507778-16518000 GCA_026784285.1 Stomatorhinus walkeri | reverse complement strand
CGGGGGTTGGTAGGTCTAGTAGTAGATTTCACAATAATCACATAGAGATGCAGAATTTGCACCAGCAGTAAATACCAGTGAAATATTTGTCGATTGTTTATAACTTAAGGCATAACATTAATTCTGGGCTCCCTCCAGTCCAAGTCCCGGGAAAATAAACCTGATCTGTTAAACTGTGAATCTCAAATGGAATCGGGCACCACAGTTGCCAGAAAGCCGGTTAGTTTACATGCCAGCCAGAAGGCCTCTCTCATAAGGTATCAGCAACTTAAAATAAAACGCATGAGCAGCCCTAAAAAAAAGTTATGCCACTCAGGCGGAATAAAAATGTATGCTTCATGCATGAATGAGCAAAGATTTCCATTAAGTTATACAAGTTAATTTAGCAAAGCTCTGGGAAATTAAGCTTCCAAGGTAAAAAAAAATAAATAAAAAGGGATGATAAAGGAGAGCAGATGAGTTCCCGTAACAGAAGAATGCTACCTGCGTGCTTTTATTTGGAGAGACTTTGTATGCATCAGTGCGCATATGGATGAGGCTTAAATTTGTTGACTGGCTAACCACACTAATCATATCTGAAATTAAAAATAATGAATGCAAGCTTATACAATGTATTCTTAGACAATTAATGTGATATCCTTGCTTTTATTGAAACATTTCCATTAAATATGTAGTCTTCAAGTAAATGTTTATGGCTTCTGTATGGAATCCTATGTATGGCACTCAATTCATAATTCTCCCTGACAATTAAGCCAGTGTAAGTGGCACGACCGTACAGTGGGTTGCATGTTTGCATGTTCTCATCAGGTCCTACTTCATCATCTGGTCCCCCCACCCCACGGTCCAAAAATAGGCTAAGGTGAATTGGAGTTGCCAGACTGTCTATAGGTCTGAATGGTGTGTGTGCCCTGCGATGGGTTTGCGCCACTTTCTGGTTTATTCCCTGCCTTGTGTCCATACCTTCCAGGACAGGCTCCACAGCCCTGCATCAGAGAAGCTGGCACAGAAGACAGATGGATGGAATTAATGCAATCGGAAGGTCCTTCAGATATAAAAATTAACACATTAAATAAGCACTAAACATTAATCAACTCAATTTATTTTGCTGCAGAACTTTGTGTGACGGTATGATGATAAATTTTATATATTATCAAAAGTGATAATAAATAAGGTGGGTGGTTTCACACTGCAAAAGCTCTGTATAGTAATGACAGTATTATTCATTTGTTTGCAGATTAAATAATTTTCAAACTTTCTAATAAATAAAGTTTGCAGAAGTTCTATTTATTTTTACATGAAGCCTTTCACAACAGAGTTGGCACTAAGCAATAAGCAGGATTGTGCAGCAATTCAAAACTGGAGCATATTGGTACAAGACAGCTGTAACTTTTTGGAGAACAATAAATTCTTGTTCTTTTTTATTGTGTTACTATTGATTTGCATGTAATGTTATTTATCTGTTTATTTCCTGAATAAATATACACATTCTACCCAGATTAATAGATTTAAACATTTATTCGGACAAGCTAAGGCTTTTGCATAGCACTGTAGGTATATATCATAAAGGGTTTCTTCAGCTCCCTGCACTCAAATAAGAGTAAATTATACTTAGTCATATTTCTTCATTTTATAAAGGTGAGTGTTGATTCACATGAGCACAATTTGGCCGTGGTTCGCGTTTAAAGATCTGGAGGGAAAACGGAATTTTGAGTAATGCATAGATGTTCTTGGAAACACCATCTGAGGCACATACAGACATGGAGGAAATGAAAGCAGCCGTGATTAATCACTACGGCTCATGGCTCAAAGCATGCAGGTCTGATTGTGAAGAGCCCGGCATGGCCGCTGCGCCTCGCGGATGCAGATATCAAAACCAGCCTTAAGGCTGGGACTGGAAGCAGGTCGGAGAAAGACAAAGGCGCTGACTCATCGGTAAGCATCGTCTCGTAAACGATGACGGTACCTCAAGTCAACTGTAAAAGATGGTAACGGGTAGCATATAACTTATTTTCGCCAATAAATCTTTAACACAGCTTATCCCCCCCACCCATAAAAAAACTCCCAGGCATGAGACAGGTTGTGTGTGGTTTCACTAAAATGAAATAAATATTATTGACGGAGAAAGCATTGAAGAGTAGTACCAACAAACATATTTGTCATTAAAAAAGGAATTTCTCTGCCCACATTTGATATCACTAAATTAACACTAATTATATCATTGTCTCCAGAAGTACGTAATGAACCAATGCAGTTATTTTGTCCTGTTGAAATGTAATGAAACAATGAAAATTGACATTTATGTCTGTTTTTTAACAATGCATTCTGGTTATGCTTGTGTGGGGGTGGAGATGGAGTGGGAGGGGGCGGGGGGCACTGGGGGCTACTCAGAAATGGATGGTATGTAATTTGCGATTGTGTATTTTAATTGTCGAGAAATGGAATTTCAAGGTGGGTCCGTAAACATGAAGAAAAACCAAAGAAATTAATTAGCTTTTAAGCATATAACACAGGAGTTTTGGAGATATACAGAGAGATAGGCAGGGTATTCACTTGCAGATTTATGAATGACAAGGAATGGTTATTTATGCAGTACTACAAAAGTCAAACTGAAATTTTATGTAGAACCTTACTTTACAGCAGTAAGGACCATGATAATGTTTGATACTGGTATCATCCACAGCTAAAAGGAAAACAGCCACATTTAATGTCCTGCTTTATTTATCCCTCCATCTTCCATAAGCGTGTTCTCAGTACAGAGGTACATCTGCAGCATACGCTGGGAAGCACAGGGACTGAGACGGCATGCCAGTCCACAGCTGCCTGCACACTAGTGCATTATGGGAAATTTACACAGCGGAGAGCAGTTTTGGAATCCCTAACCCTGGAAGTGTGAGGCCACCATACTATGCTGGTCTGCCGGGCGATTTTTCATTATCATTGTATCTTTGGCTGCTAGAAGAGCACTGTTCATTTCTTAGATGTCTGTCAAACCTGCCCCATAGTCATTCTTAGATCATTCATTCAACCTTTTCTCTTTGATCTGGCAGATAGTGAAAATTACTTCGTCTAGTCAGTGGCTATGAGTTTTAGTGAGTAAAATATGGGTAGACGAAAGTGAAATGGTTCACTTATTTTGTGACGAAAGGCTCGTAACAAAGTCACTGCCTGGTTAAGTGCTTGCTCATATTAGGGCTTCTGTCAGATCATGTATCATCCATCTTTAACCCTCTTGTGTTTGAAGATGACATATAGCTCCTCTGTCTGAATTTATTGCAACGATAAACAAAAATCCAAGCGAATCTGAAGGCAGAGAGAAGCTGAGAAGGGCAGATTGTGAATGGGGACACTTCAGGTCATTATGAACGTGCAAGAGTGAAGAAAATTAAGGGTTTTAAATGAGGCGTGAATCGGCGATATGAGCTGAGCTGGGATTTAGCTGGGGAGGTCAGAATAGGGCTTTTTGAGGGACCAATGAAGATGCCTGAAGACCTGAAGGGAAATCTCAAGGTGGAAATGGAATTTGATGAGGTTTTGCATAAATCAGGATTTGGTGGGAACGGAAGTGAAGGTCATATGAAGTGTGGGACAAATCAGGAAAGCTGTGTTCCGTTCCTGGTAGCGGGCGACCCTTTCCGTGTCCTTCAGCTGTACGACATCTATATTCATTCGTTTAACTTTTGTCCCAAGAGACTTAAAAGGGTTTTTAACAAACAGATGCAGAGTGCACGAGAAAACATTTAAAGTCTTAAATCAAACTACTTGATTATTTTGGCTGCAGTATTGCCTCCTGTGGTAGTCCCAGATACCTAAAATTCTGTGGAGTTAATGTTGATCATGAGCCAATTGGGACCATCCTGCTAATCTGAGGATTTTCCATGACTCAGAAATACAGAAGGAAATGATCTAAAGAGAGACCATCTATCAAAGTTAATCACAAGAATATACAGTAGACTCCCAGTCATTTGAGGCCCTGACAGTGGATCTGAGAGGATGCCTTTGTGGGTTAGGACTCTATGCTTATGATCAGAAGTTCATTGGTTCAAATCCCATGGGCCTTAACTCCAACCGCTCCAGGGAAGCTGGCTGGCCCAGCTCTCCCCACTGTATGTCGCATTGGAAGGTTCTGATAAATAAGAATATAGGAAAGTACAGGTCTATCCTTCACAAGCAAATATCCAGTACAGGGTGGCATTGAGACTGTTGGTGAACTCACAGCCCTTGGCATGTACAGTCACAGCATACTGCTCTCCTACCCACTGAAATGTAATCCTTAAAAAAAAGTCAACGTACAAAGAAGAAGTCATCTTGTGATTTTATTGTCTCCATCAATTCCTCAATTACAACTATTATTACTATCATTTAAAATAAGAATGATCATAAAATGTCTATTATTCTCGCACCGAGTATGACCCTCACTGCTATGTCATCCCTCAAAAATCAATTACAATTATTAGCTATTATTACTCCTACTATGTCTTTTCGAAGGATAATTTTCAGTCTCGTACTAGTATTCTTCTGCTTTCTTTGTCCTGCTTGGCTGTGAAAGGAAATTAGAGCCTATCATTCCATCTTCATTTAGAAATTCTTTATGATCAATGAAAAGCTGTCACCAAAACCAAAACCTGAATGCCCTTATCTTCAGACCTCCCCTTATGAAAAAACGGAACTCACAATAGGGGCAGGCGTAGGGCCACATCCACCACTCATTCATAGTTAATGTACCACATCCTTTAAGTCATTCAGTCAACCTTTATATTATTCAGATTGCAGATCGATTCCAGACTCAGGCGAGCTGTAAAAATGGCACACGGCTCCTGAATACTGATGTCTCGAACCCCGTGGAAGTTTCTGCGCCCGCATTCCGTTCAGTGTGCTTCTGCCTGTCGTCACCATATCCTCAGGGTCGTCTTCATTAAATCGTGTTGATCAATCTTATATTGACTTTCAAACTGGTCAGTGGAGAATGTAAAATCTTAGATTCATTTTCGGATGGCAATAAGGAATTAAACTATGATCCTTGGATTAACAAAGCAAAAGACCTTTAACATGAACCTGGACCTGAATACACTGTGAATACACTAGGAATGATCATTTTCCTTTCCATTGCAGTGACACCGGCCACATGAATGACCTGTTCTGACATATGGTGATGCACGATGAGTACATTATGGTATGTACTGTTAAAATGGTAGCATGTCTCATGTTATCCATCTGCTCTGATGTCATCTGGTCCACGGACCGTCGTTACTGGCCTTATGTCCGCACCATGACCTGCGAGTGGACTCATGCAGCCTGCTGAGACAGCCCCTGATCAGCAATCTCCTGCATCTGTCGCAAACACCAGCCTATTGGTGACACCCCCTAGCCTAAAGGTGACACAATCGGCAGCCAGAGCTAATAAAACGCACAGGGTAATTGGTGAAAAATGGGTAATTAAGTCGCCCCACTGCTACCACCCTTAATCATAGAAGAGTATCAGTTAGTACATTGCTATTCCTTGTTCCCATCACCCCCCCTCACACACACACACACACACACTTCATAAAGGATTTGTTCTGCTCCATACACCCAAATAAGGAATGCATCATAGGAAATTATACAGTACAGGGGTGATTATGCTTAATGAGTAACAAAGCCGACTAACACTTCATTAAGGATCCAGCACTGTTTTCCGGGGCTCCTCTGGTGGAGCCGGATAGCGGGAACTCCGGGAGAGTGGCGGCGTTGCACGCTGTCGAAGCAGTCACATCTGA
This sequence comes from Stomatorhinus walkeri, assembly GCA_026784285.1. Classification (NCBI taxonomy): domain Eukaryota; kingdom Metazoa; phylum Chordata; class Actinopteri; order Osteoglossiformes; family Mormyridae; genus Stomatorhinus; species Stomatorhinus walkeri. Next base: position 16,512,247 of record JAODUD010000019.1, on the reverse strand, counting down.
GAGAACACAGGTAACTCCTGCTAAACAGCTCATCTCGCGCTGCCGGGATATCGGGCGGTGTCAGAGCGTGCGTGCATGATTTAAGAGCCTTTATGTTACTTAGCGGGGAAGGGGGAATGGGCAAAGTTTGCACAACGCTGGCTTACACGTATTGAGAGGCTTCCAGAGTGAAACACGCCAGGTAGCAGCAGCTATTACCATACAAGCTTACAACTTTTTACATAAGGGGTTTGTTCAGCTCAAACCTCAAATGTGAAAAGTCTGAGGAGAGACCGAAAGCCTGAAGGCGTAAACCTCTGCGGTCCTTCTAAAAACCCATGATCAATATTCCCACAGAACTGGAACCCATAACATTTCCACACTGCAATAAAAATGAAGAACCCACCCCCCATCAACAAGGGGCCTGGGATGTGGTGATATCACCTCATGAAAAACAGGTATTGAGCTGCTCTTTGAAATGTTGTTGCATCCTGTTAATTCCGTACCCCTGCCTTGCTCTCAACCTGGGTTAGAATCGAGGCCCCATAACAGCCATGGATGGATGGGTGGGTTGATGGATGGATGGATGGATGGATTATTATTGCATGAAAATGCAGTGGAGATCACAGACCAGACCCTTCTTACAAAATTCAGTATGACTGCACCTCGTATCCAAATATTGACATTAACAATACCCATAATGCACAGCACATAAAAATACACAGAAAGAACAGGGGGGCAAATGTTACACCCAAGGAGACTGATTAGATGGCTGTAAAGCAGCATGCCTCACAGGAGCCTCATGAACGTCTGCCTTACTGTTCCTGTGAAATGCTCGCAGAATGCAAAGATTCTATTAAAACTTCCAGCTGATGGTCAGTTTTACTTGCTCTTGGACCTGCACTCAGAGTAAATCACTCAAAAAATGACCTCTCAATGACCTCTGAAACTAACCAATCCTAAGAAGGAAATCTGGGACGACCGGCATCCAGACAGAGGATGTCATAGGTGGGGGGTCAGTGGGCTGATCTCCACAGGAGAGTCAGGATGGGAATCCAACAAGGTTTTTACTCCTACCCAGTTTTGCTCCCTTGACATTGAAGTTTTGGGGCCAGGTCTGGAGCCTTCAAATCTTCAGCAGGTACCAGTAGAGGATGGCACTGAAGCCAACTAACCCATGCCCAATATACATGCAAAATACAGCAGCCAGAAGCACTAAGGACCTATTTTTATAAAATATATACTTTACATGATCTATCAAAGAGGCTGGGGATTTGAAGATCTCAAGTGAGCTGAGATCAGAAATTATAATAAAGCCTTATCTGAAGTCACCATGTTTGATCTTGTGTGGTCGATGATCAGACCATGATGGCATGATATGTATATATTTTCCATGACTTGTGTTTTCATTCAATGTTACCTTCCATCAAGCGATGGGGGTGTCGTGTGGCTCTGCGGGGTAGGACACGGTACCTGTGATCGGATGGTCACCAGTCCAACTCCCTGGAGCAGAGTGGTTCACTAAATAGAAAGCAAATGAGGCATTTGCAGAGATTAATATTGCACCAGCACAAGAAAGGCCCACAAATTGCCCACAGCATTTCTTGCGTGTTTGCAAGTCATCCATGACTGATATTTGAAGAGACTTCCAACAAAAACAAATAACCTTCCCCGAAATGGTTTTCTTTAAACATTACGTGGAATTGCTTCCTTTTGGTGGAGACGGAGACGAGGAAATGCGCTGATTACAGCTGGGAGAAAAGAAAGAAGAAATGTCAGACAATCCAAGACTAATTGTGACATGAATCCTGTCCACTTTATACCAGATTAATACTCTGGCTTTAAAGATGCCATGTCCTTTAACTAGATGTGTAAACCACTAAATGCATTCAGAAAAGATGACTGGACATTTTCAGCGTGTTCTAGCCATTTGCGCTGAGTCTATTTACAATCTCTCCCATTTTCTACCCACAACAGTTAATGGGTTATCAAGTAAATGATGCCCATTAAATGCCACCATAATGTCATTCGAGGTCATTCGTATACATCACGTGCCGCTGTCTGGAAAACAAAGCAATATGTCTCTCATGAGAAATACCCACTCTGATTCAGCAGAGGTGTGACATCCTTAACATTTCGCCCATGCAGCGTGAGTGAAACACTGAGCTGTAAACAAATATGAATGAAAATAATTATATGAGTCTTATATGCACCATTAGTCGCCTATGGCATCCCCTGGCCGATATGGGTATATCATTTTTCAATCTATTTCAACAGGACAATGAACCCAATCAAAAAGCCAATGTAGTATAGGAGAGGCTACCCGAAAGACTCAGAGCTGTTTCTTGGAGATAAGAGGTCTCTGTCAAATACTAATGCATGGAGTTTGACGAGTCGCACAAGCAGCATTCATTGTATTGCTAAAAATAGTTCATTTCATCTTCAGATACATTGTGCTGAGTATTAAGAAAAACAACAATTTGAGGAAGATCGCATAAGTAATATGCATCGTCCCACTATATTTGAAAAGGTCTTTTACTTTTGCAGTGCAAATGCTGCAGACATTAGTAATGTCCAGTGGAAGACAGAGTGGACTGCGGTCAGGAGACATTCACTGTGTCTCTGTTTTGTTTCTGTCACTCGTGGGTCACACGACTCCATAAACGGCCTTGTTGCCATTTGTCCTTCCATACGATGTGCTCAGACCCCTGTTGTATATGATTAAAGAGGCCATATGGCTTTCATAAACAGCATGGTGTCTCTGTGGGGTTGCAGTGCTGCTTTACACCTTTAGCTTGGGGGTTCAGGTCCTACCCTCACTCTCTGTGAGGTGGTCGATTGTTCTCCTTGTGTTGGAAGGGCTTTTTGGGGTCCTCTGCTTTCCATCCTGCCGTTAGGCTAATTAGCATCTCTAAATAGCCTGTGGTTTGTGCCCAATGACGGACTGGCATCTTGTCTAAGACATTAATTTGCCCTGTGCCCTGGGCTATCTGGGAGAGTCTCCAAGCCCCCCCCCCCCACCCATGACCCTCACCAATCTAAGCAGGTGGAGGATGGATGAGTTTTTTTACAGTGTGTGATGGGGTCACAGCAAAGTCACTTGATGAGCACATCCATTCCCCTCACCTGTGCCTTTTTACTACTTACTAAAACTGGGACTGGTTTATTTTGCAGTTGAGAACCCAGAACACACACCCAGACCCTGAACCCTTACACCAGACCTTTCCATGATCCAAAGCCTTTACCTCCAGCGTATCCCATGTGATGACACCCACTCCGCTGTCGCTCTGTGTACATTTCAGAGGACGTTGTCTTATACGCATCACCCCTCCTGCACCCTGATAAAGTCCCTTCCTCACGTTGGCATGTCCCATGGCTCTTCTCAGCATCCTACTTGGAGAGGCTTTCATTCACCGGAAAAGATGGGTAATTATTATTTTAATTTTTATTATGCTTGCCAAATTGTCAAATGTTGTACTGTTACTCCCTAGAGCTAAATGCTTAGTCTGAGTTCCCACCTAAATAATTATTGCAGTAAAGAAAGGGACATCGGGTGCATTTAAAATTGGCAGGATGCTCACTGAATGCCCTTTAACTAAGACATCGAAAACAGCTCTTTGGTTATGGCTACCGTTTTGTGAAACGCCGCCAAAGGCTTTTAATGCACCCCATTATTGATTTCCCGCATCGCTCCCCGGGATGCCGAATTAGGACTCCCAGGCCTATCGTGGCAGAACATGCCAGCGGAGATGAGTCACAGAGTCATCCGGGGAGAGGGGAATCAGTGCTGTCAAAGACCTGGGGAAGGGGCGGGGGTGGGTCGGCAAATCGGGGGCATTTTGACACCTGTGCCCAGCACAGATCCTCTGGAGAATTCAGCACAGAGATCACTCCATGTATTCCTGATCACCTAAAGAATGTTACGTAATACCAACCAGATGTAAATATAACTAAACGGACGTGTAGAGCTTTCTCCACATCGTCCCCGCAACAGACACGTTACATCACATGCCACTTCCAATAGAAAGGTGCTTTAAAAAACAGTATTAGGCTTTTTGTGGTGTTTGCATCTTGTAGTTAATGGTCTATGGAAATCATACAGCTTCAGTACCACTTTTATTCTAGATAGTCCCCTGTAGCAGAGTTTATTATCTCCATGGTTCCTAGCAGCAAGGGCATAAATTATGGGGGGTTGGGGGGGGCTGTAACCCCCCCATAATAAAAACCAGCCAATGCAAACCCCGGGACCCCCTTAAATGGGCAGAGCTCTCAACCTCCCCCACCCCCCAATGCTCAATCAAAAGTTCTGCCCTTGCCCAACAATGAGCAGCTGCGGTGCTTTAGTGTGCCTAGTGATCAGTGATCTCCCTCTTTAACGTCTCACACCAGCGCGTGAAATAGACCCGGACCTCCATCAGATCCGTAAATATAATGGAAGTTAACTTGAGGCCCCCAGTCCCATTTTTAAGCTAACAACACCAAACTTAAGA
>JAODUD010000019.1:16491700-16506897 GCA_026784285.1 Stomatorhinus walkeri | reverse complement strand
TTCTGTGTTCATTTTTGCCCCCCCCCCCCACACCAGGAATTAGTGGGAGTTGTACACAAGAGAAAATGCTTGAACATGAAGCATGTAAAATCAGTGAAAATCAGGGAAACACCTCCTTTTTTAACCAATTCTGTGCTTATTGAAATGTAAAAGTAAAAAAAAAAATTGAGAAATAGTTACTGAATGAGTACAATTGTTCTTGTGATTGCTGTTGGTTTAGTAGTGATGGCATTTGAATATTACATACCCGTTGCATCACTTTTTCACTCAGTAGGGTGTGCTTACTTTGTGCAACACAAGTCCTTGTCCAGCTGCCTCCTAGGATTCAACATGGCCCCTTGCTGTCTTGATTTGCCCTCCGTAGGCCCTTACATCCAGAAACAAGTGGCTGGAGATGTCCCATTTTTTATGATAAAGGTTGGAAAATTCACAGGTGATGTTTAGGTGGTTTGAGTTTTCTGGAACATGGGACTGATGTGGGAGGAGGGAGGCACAGGGACCAGAAGGGTCTCAGCAGTGGTTCGACCTGAATTCACGAGTGCAGGCGCTGCCTCATAACAGTATGTGGGAAAGGTGCTTTGGAGAACATGCAGTTTTGGAGAACATGCAGATACATGCAGTTTCTACCCCATATTTATTTTTAGTTTTTTCATCCCAAGAAATTCCCAAGATCTCCACCGAAGGTCTCGCAGGACATACAGATGAGCCGTGTATCTATCCAGAAGGCTCCTTCTGCTGTGGCTATCAGTCAGCCAGGGGTGACGACGATCAGCCCCAGCTTTTCTCATGGAGGGGGGGGACGCTTATCGTGGCCTTGATTTGACATAATGCAAGTTATTGAAATCAAAAGCCAGATGTTTTGATGTTTAAGGCTGAGAAAATAACAAAGATTTGTGTATAAATTAAATTAGATTTGAATATTTTTAAGTGCAGACTGAACAATAGAGATCTACATATCGAGAGAGACACATTTTGCAGCCCTTTATGTGACACGGATTGTCTGATGGATTTTCTGACCCATCCTGAGGACCTTTATGTGGGCAAATGACCAGAAAGTTCTATAGATGACAACACAGGCTAAGCCTCCCAGGTCAGGCCTCTTGGAGAGCTACGTCCACCCTATAGGTTGTTCCTTTTTAGACACCCCTGAGGACCTGCTTCTCAGTTGTGGGGTTGCCACACATCGCATCGTATCCCCCCTCCTGACACTGATGTTGTGTGTTGACTGGCAGGAGGAGTCACTGACTAGTACTGCCATGCGGGAAGCAGGGACATCATTTGTGTGACCAAAAAGTCAAGGCCCCTCATTGGGCCCATTGGGTCTTAATAACATAATAAGCACTTTAACACATAATGAAATTACTGACACTTACAGGGAGGCAAATGCCTACATTTTTCCACTTAATACTATAATAACAATGAATGAATAGCTATTACAAAAAAAATCCCATTTCAAGGGTCAGACAGTCATATTCTTACACACATACGCAGATTTGTCCAGGCAGACTGTTCACAAAAGTCACCACAATGATAGTTCCTCAGCTATTTAATAGCTGTTACATCAAATGCACATTTCTGACCGAGAGCTTCCTGAGCTGACTCTCCGAGGGACTGCGTCTGGCACTCCACCAAGTGAGGCGCCTCTTAATGTAAATTGCTTTAGTGAAATAACCAGCTGCACCCTGCATTGCATTGTGGGTAAAGTGATAAGCTATAGGGGGCTGATACGCTTGTAAAAGTGTCTCCTGAGGGTCTCTGCAGTTTGGTGTAGAAACGTCTTCTGATGTCATGTTTACAATCCACCCTCAACTCCAGTATCAAGATTCTATCTGACAGTTTGATAATAAAGATCCAGATTTTGCAGTTAATTCCTGTGGAAATTATTGATTATATGTTATCGTGTTTTCTTAAGAGGGTCTTTTGCTGTTACTGTAAGCTTTAAAATTTTACATTGCAGCTGCCAAATAAGATATCTATCTGATGTATTATCTATCTGAGATATCTATCTGATTATATACATCAAATAGTCTATGCCATAAGGGATAAAGCACCTTATATATTTTGTATTAGTGGTTTTATTTTTTTGCTTTAAAATGTTCAGCAGGAGATTCTTTAATGCGTGCTTTATTTCCTTTATTTCTTGTTAAATCCCCTAAACTTCCCCAGACATCACTCACTGCACGCACTTTGTGGGAAAATCTAGTGTTTTGTTCCGCCACCAGTTGCTAAATGGATGTTCTTCCTGGCCAGCACTCCGTCCTGGAAAGTCTCCAGATCTCTGCTCCTCTTTTTTTAAACCCAAGGCTCCTCTAAATCTCTGGTCTCAGGAGAACTTCATAAGCAGCAAAGAAAGGCGACACTGCTCAGTGATACCTAAGGCGGGTTATGAATTATGGCTCTGCTACAGAACGGTGGGACAACAGCCGGGTGGGAGGGGGGCAAGGCTAAGGGGCCACATCGATTCTGCATATGAAGGTATAGCAACTTTGAACAGTTTCAAAAATTGAGACAGATGAGGTCAGATATTCCCCCTGGTAACGAGTAATTCCCCCACAAAAGAGGTGGTCAAAACATCAGGATAGTGGCTGAAAATCAAAAAACGTTTGTTGAGAGAGCAAGACCTGCCCGTACACTGATTAATCTGTTATCAAGACTCCTTTTTAGAGGTCTTTTAGGCTCCAAAACTACTTTTCATGTTGTACTAGTGTGGTATCTTGCGGCTTAGAAAGGGCTGAATGGCTTAACCACAAAAAAAGGTGAATTGACCTTGTTATTCTAATACTTTTTAACTAATCCATTACACTGAAATTAAACGTGTCTTAATCTTCCAGGATACCCATTTATGAAGCTTAATTTCGTAGGCCTTAATGCCCCGCCCACCAATTATCTCACTCTCCACTTTGCCAGTGTTTTACAACATTCAATTAAAGTCTCTGCCCTGTCAACACATGACAACCTCAAAACTTCTGCCACCCAAAGTTCAAAAAGATACACACTGATAATCGTAAAGAACGACAAGCTACTGAACTCAGGCTGAGAACAGGGGAGGTTTGCAAGTCAGCTCCTAATGAAAACGCTTAATTATATGTACTGTAATTAAAGATGTGCCTTTAGGGTGTGTTATTAAAGGGTACTAATAATTTATGTAAATCAGGAGAAAAGTCTGTCACCTTGCAGTTGGCTATAAAAAGATGCAATTATTAATTACAGCTATTCGTTTTCAAATGCATGTTTTTTTTGTCCGAGAGCCTGTAGAAGTGTTTCTCCTGAAATTAGGATGACATTAGCAAGTCTGGAAGGTTCCCTGGTCTGTAAGGATGTCCTCATATTAGCTGTATAGCTAAACATTATAGGCACACTCTTAGAGTAATTATTGTCTCTGTGTACAAACAGGGCTTATTGTTATTATTCTGGAACCTGAGCAAAAACAAAAGCTAATGTATCTTTTGGAAAAAAGCAAAATGCTTATTGGATCGTGGTGAGCCTGGATCACACTCCACATGCATGTGGAAGGAAGAACATTCTGACCCAACTCATTACAGAACCAAACACAAAATCAATCCATTGCATTACTTTGTGAAGGTTATCATTAATTTATTATACCAAAATTATGGAAACACTTCCAGTTTTTAGGGATTGCAGAACTTTTTTCAGATGTTGCTGCAGTTATTTATTTAATCATGTAATGCGTGATATTTATTACATTCTTTGATTGTTTCTAAACATTACCGCCAATATTTACGTAGCAATTCTTAAAGTGCGATGTCAAAAATGCTAGATGTTCCCACAATTTTGGCCATGAGTGTAAATAATAGATCAGTTATACAGAACTGATTCCAGTATTTATGTAATGATTGGTTCTTAATATTGGGAAACTACAGATCACTTTTCAACTAGAGACGGATTTTTGGAATGATAGTTACATTACCACCTCTGTTTGTCTACTCAAATCTCAGGCTATGGTACGGTGGCATGAAATGGTTCACCGCTGGCTCCTTATATTCTACTCTATAAACTGCAAGAGATTCAGTCCACCACTTAAATGTTACAAAATCTTAACTCTGGCATAGTAAAGAACAGAGCTATACTGTGGAGGTGCTGAATCACGGTAACCCAGGCATCTATTATAGAGTAGAAACTGTCTGAACAGCAACCTATCAGTCTGAATGTTGTGTTGCTTAAACACGATGGCTAATGAGACGTGATAAAAGCTGTTCAGTTGCTTCAGTCAGTTTCTTACTGCTAACATAAGGACACAGATCAGCAGCGTGTGTGATCCCTGAAAATCTGTTTTTTCATTATTGCTGAGACATGATTGGAAAGACTTACTTCTGGCTACTAACCTCCCCTGGGGCAAAGAATTAATGGGCACATCCTGGCACTTCTCACTGCCCTCTTCTGCCCAATGAAAGGTGTAGTCAGGCTCTGAGGGGCCACATCTGACCCTTGTCTACTGTAACCAAGACCAGGCAAGTTTTTTTTTTTTTAAATTAATTAATATGTTTCAAAATTATAGATGGAAAATTTTGGCAAGTACAAAATGTACAAGAGAATATTAAGCACAGGAGGCTGTGTTACTTTGATGTTCTGCAGTGTTACCATGGAAATGGAAATGCAACACATCGATTAGCTGAAGATGCCCGTCGGAAGACACTTGCTGTCTTGCGCTGCTAGATATGCAGCGGGGCCATGATGTTTCAAGACAGTGAGTGAATTCGATGCATACTCTGTTTGGCTGGGAAGACTGGTCCCTTGGGGGCGCTGTAACTGCTTCCCTCAGGCGACACTTGTGAAACTTACTTTGAGATGGCAGACAGATGTATGTGACACAGGGGATGGGGGGGGGGGGGGTGTGGAATGGAATGAGGACCAGAAAGGACAATAAATTTGGGGAGGAGCACAAGGAGACAAACCTGGTGTTGTGATGGAGACCAAGGTCAGGACTGTTAGGGTTAGAGAAAGCAGTAGTTTGTTGAACAGCATATATGTCATTGGTAACTAGTAACAAGCGAATGAAGGGGCTCATCACTTGGGGGAGGGGGGGGGGATTGGAGCATAATTGGATTGGATAATATGCTTTCATGGGGCCCAAAATCTCTTGTGGCTCCCATGCATTTAGATATTCTTTCCTCTGTATCCCAGTGGACCGTGATGTATGTGAAATGCAACCGTTCCTGGGCACAGCGAATGTAATGGGAGAAGATGCTGGACGAAGCCCAAATCACAGACTGTATTGAAGGAAGCACATTTTCGGATACTGAATGCATCTCTCAGCGCTTTAATCAGTGCACAGACACATCTACTCTCTTATATATTTACTTTGATATGTCTCACAGCTCATTTCTGCTTCTGTGTCGGACCTGCAGGACGTGCGAGGAGTCTGCGATCTCGTCTGGCCAGATTCAGGGTTCTCTGCTTAATGCTGACTGTGTTTCTGCACAGCTGGACAGGCCATAAATCAACTGCAGGAGCAGATTGGGAGATAAAACTGCCCCCACCCCACCAGTTTTTTGCAGTATTATGACTTCCTGCAACCAGAGTCTAGTAATTCCAGGAGGCAGCTTCTCTAGATGGCGGACTTTCATTTTGTGTTTAAGACTCAATCAATCCGAAAAACATAGAGATATGTGTCACTCAGGGTAAGAGCCCAGGGTTTTGTGCTAATTACTAAGACTCTTGTGTATTAATCTTAAGAGTATAGTGCTCCTACAAGTATCTTCAGCTATTAATATCATAAGCTACAATTTTCCACCTGGATAGATATGCCTAGAATGGCAACAATATTCTACACCTCTAGGTAACACTGCTGTGCATGTTACATGAATAGAGCACTGAGCAACGGCATCATTATACAAAGCAATGAATCATTAAAGAAAAAGCACATCTTTAGACTAAAGTTGAACACTGTGGCAGGGACATGCACTTTTGTAATGTTTTATTAAAAATTCAAACAGCAGCTCCCCTAGATTTAATTAACTTTTTTATTAAGCCCTCTGTGAATTCAGTGAGTTTCTGATAAAATAAAAAAAATTACAGACCAGAAAGGCTGTATAATAGATTATTAAGAGGCAAGGTAAGTCAGTGCCATGAACCTTCAGTTGCTACAGTACATGAGTTGTTTGGCATCTCTAAGGGTCGGGGTTGAGTCCCAATGCTGTGCCCTGTGATGTACTGCTATCCTGTCTAGGTTGTGCCCCAGCCATGCACTCTGTGCTGTCTGGGGTAGTCCACCTCCCCAGAATCAGAATAAGTGAAAACTGTGGTGGAACAGGCCTTGTTTTTAAACATTTCTTTTGAGGCATCAGTATTTTTATGGTATCTCAGAAAACCCTTATGACACAAATTTCACGCACACATGGGCAAGATTCAAACCCTGAACTCTGGTGAGGAGGGCCAGCACTACTACAAGTTTTCTAAACACTTGTAAACTAGAAGTAGCCCAGTGAAAAGTTATGCATACAATATATTGCAAACTAATACGGAATTTAGTTTCAAAGTGAACAAAAAGCTATAGTAGTCATAAAATTAAAACTCAAGCTTGCCACAAGCTTTAAGAATATTGGCTGAAATTCTAGCTGAGTCTAATTTTTATCTTTATTCTTATCCACTGTCTCCTGGGAAAGACAAATGAATTATAATCTCCATATCCGATTTTCACTGGCTTGGTGAGACAGTATTGCAAGGTACACAAACAAAAAATAATAAAGAGAAAATAAGTTTAACAATAATCCAAGGGCGATGATCCTTGAGACAGTCTGCCTGCCCATATGCACGTCAGAGTCACAGAACCATGACTGATTTTAGACAAAAAGAGAGAAAGAAAAGGGGAAGTTTGGGGTTTTCAGCCAGATGTTTGGTCATGTACCATGTGATCATTGGGAGAGGGACCACGTGCTCAGAAAACTGAGAGGTTTTGTCTTTGAAGAATTGTCAAGGCCGTGATCCAGAGCCGTTCCCTGAAAAGGAACTAGAAACTGTAAAATTGCATGTCTCTAGGGCCATCATGTAACAGTGTGACACACTTGTTAAAGACGTGGTCTCAAGGTTAGAGGTGGGAGTAAATCCAGACCTTTAAAACTGGATTAATAATTCATCCAGAAATCCATAAGTGATCCATAGTCACGACGGCTCCTCCGGGAACCTGCGTTCCATCACCGCTCCGGCCGAATGACAGGTAGCCAAACCTTCCCTGCAGCACCATGGATAGAGGCTGCCTGTCAACATATCCGCACCAATCAAGCACCGGGGGGATGATCGGGCACCTCGGACCAAGCCACGCCCCGATTCCAACCCACCTGGAGAGCACTAATTACCCCGTCGGCCACACTGCCCTGGGGCCTTGGGGAAGTGAAAAGGGGAAGATGCTTACCAGAACAAGAGGGGTGAGTCGAAGGCCACCACTCAAACCCTGGCTGTCGCAATGCGGTGTCCCTAATAATGAAAGCAGAACAAGCGGAGGCATCCAATGACCTTTGACCCTATCTAACTGTGTCCACATGGTACATTCATTTCCAGCAGAGCCTTTCCGGAACCCACCACCAGCCCAAGACCGCTGAAACGCACTTCCTAATCCCCTGTCTTCCTTGCTGTGCCTTTGGACTGTGAGCCTGGTACCAAATATGCTCCACCTCACATGTGACGACCCTGTGTGAGGAATCCAAATCAGGAAATCCAAAACCCATTAACAGTAATGTGAATAATAATATTAATAATAATGACAATAATGATGATGACGATGATGACGACAACTAGATCAAAAAGAATCATGGATGATTTAATGCAACAAAGTATCCTTTGTAACTGGCATTCATTGTTGCATTCATACAATTGAATACAATACAATAACTATGTGTGATCACTTGTGTTCATTAAATAAAAAAAAATAAGACTATTCAAAGGTTATGAGATGGTTGCCGTGTTTTAAGGCTAATTTAATAATATTATTCCTTTCACTTCTTGTCAACAAATGCATTATTAAGCTATGACTGGTACAATCTGTAGAGACAGTCAGTAACAAGTACCAAGTATAAGAGTGTCCTCGCTCAAATTAACTGAAGTATTTTGGAGAGGAGCTATGATACAATTTTGACGCAACAAAGTGAAAATGACTTGTGGTATGAATTGAGTGGCCGCTGGGGATATATTTCACGACGCTCTTTATCTCAGTACTGTTCTGCGCAGCAGTGGGGACAGTGTGATTTGGAACAGCGTTGCAGCCAGCAAATAAATGGCAGTAATTGCTTGGAAGGAGATGTCCAGTTGTGTGCAAGTTATTTCAAGATATAGTGTGGGGACCCTGTAAATTGTTACTTGGATCGGAGAAAAAAGGTAAATGTAATGCCCTTGTGTCTGATTCTGGTGCTAAATGATAGAGATTGATTCAAAGTATAGAACATGTTTTATACATATACACTTATACACACACACACACATATAATATATGTCAGCTTGTGTTTTAGAAGCAATTTCATAGAATGAGCAAAAACGACACGTCTAATGTCCTAATTTGCACCTAATGATGTTTGCAGAGTTCCATCTACCGTACAGCATTATCATATTAATTAACCTTCTTAGAAGGTGAGAGTGTCTTTGTGATAGAAGACTAAACCAAACCTGGCTCGTATAAGGAGTTGTTGCAAACTGCTCTACACTAACGAGTAAGTAACGATTTAGTTAGTGATGTTAAATTTGTATCAAATTTGTTTTAAATAGAAATAAATATAAATCTGTGTTTATGAATGTTTTTGCTGTAAAGCTCAGCACAGATTAAGACACAAGTGAAATACTTAGATGACAGGCCCATTGAACACTGTTAATGGTCTTATTGTTGTTGTCCATAAATGCTTCCTAATCATGCATCCAATTCAGTGTCTGTCTGTGGAATCACATGGAATGGCACCCTTGGACGTGATGTCAGTCCATCACAGGGTACAAAATGCCCATAGACCAATTTAGTGATGCCTTTTGTCTATATAATGCAATGACAGCACGTCAAGGAGACCCACAGAAAAATAGCACGACCAACATTCAGCACATGGAGAAAGCCAACTGGGACTGGAAGTGCAACTGGACATGAAGATTCTTGGTTCTCGCGACCCAGGCAGCTGAGACCTAGTCAATCAAATGTGACAACAATTTACCGTTTTCCGCTTCCACCTGGCCTGCTCCTCCCCCACACAGTCTTTCTATGAAACACCACATGCCATTCACATCGAAGAAAATTGACCAAAGCATTCAGTGGCATCTCGCTTAGCTAATGTAGCTGTGCACCGCTATGTTTTGTTCTCATTTCTCCAGTCCATGCATCACATGCTTGTATTTGCCTGTCTCACTCAGCTCATGTCAGAAAGCTTACATTTTATTTATTTTCCCACAACACCAAACAATTCAGAAAACAGGATCAGCATGTCTACGGAGCAATTGGGAGTTAAGGGCCTCGCTCAGGTGCCCAACAGGGCAATAACTTTGCAAGCCCTGTGATTCAAACCCACAACCCTCCAGACAGTGTTGCTGAGTATGCAAGGCATGCTGTGGCCCTCGGACGCCTGTGTCTTCATGGTGATCACCATTAGTGGGCACTATACGACAATGGGTGATTTCCACAAGGCGTTCTGGGAAAGCCTCGCACTATGCTTAATGACACATTCCTGTTTTACTCTGTTTCATGTGGAAAATGTTTTATTCATCAGAGGAGCGCTCACGCATTAAAATCCTCAGAGGGAAGATTTACAGCCTCTGTATCTCACATGATTAAAGGCGACAGGGAGGAGGTTGAAACGAGGTTGAAACGTCTGCGATACAGCCGCCTGTGTCCTCTTCAGCACATAAGCGATGCCTCCTTAATTCGGCGATTTAGTATCAATTTCGTACAAACCGTTAAAGGCGTACAAAAATAGCTAAGTTCATATTTCATCATTTCCAGTGTTTCTGCACAGGTAACATATCACACATTTCTGACAAGTGCAGTAACAAGTGCACAAACACATTTTACAGTAAACTTAAACACAAAAGGTTATTAAAGGAGTGCAAAAAAACTGCTCATTAAGCAGATACACTTATACTGAATATCAGTGGATTTTATTTTATTCCACACTAAAAAGAAACCAAGACAATAAAAAGGCACTGCTTTGTGTGCTGGGCTCTCGCCAGGGGACCTGAACCATCGCATTACACCACATTATCGTTAGGTAGGCCAGTCTTCGGCCATTAACCACGTCACGCGACATCATCGCCCAAGCAGAGTACTGCATTTGGCTTTGATCCCCACTGCAGCGGTGAGTCGTGGTGCTTGAACCCTGAACCTTTCAGTCACATCCCCAGCTCATTTACTGTCATGTGGCCTAATGCTTCACTGACTTTATTAAATGCTTCCCCAGAGTCTTCTGTGATATTGAAAGGTGATGTGTGGCAGGTAAAACAAGCCAAATGCTCAGCAGAAATGGTTCATGACCATTGTTCTCTGGAGTGATTCGCAAACCAGGAAACATTTCTGGCCCATCAGGCTGGCTTCTCCCCACGTCAGGCCTCCCAGGTCATGCTCCAGGGTTTAGTATTTTACCGAAAAAGGTCAGCGCCTCCAGAGATGTTTCCCAGCCTCTGAGCTTCTGTCGCTAGCAGCAGACGAGTTCAGATAAACAGTGCTGGGCAAAGTGACCATGGCCATGTGGTCATGTTGCCGGAAGTGCTGGCCTCATTCAGGTTACCTTTTCCAGGCCCTGAAGCTCCTTCCTGTGGTTGGGGTTCTCCCATGAAGGTAACTTTGGCTTTGAAACACAGCACTGTTTGTGTCACCTCTGTTTCAGCCCTGTCCCTCTACCCCTCACCAAGGTAACATAACAGCCAGCAAAATCCCTGTTTCTTATCATGTCTGGGTCTCCATTTAGAACCAGGAATCTCACAGCCCTCATACTGTAAATGAGGGAAAGGTCAATATGGATAACACTGTGGCAAACAGCATGATTTACATGGTTTGATAGTTCACATGTATCATTTAAACCAAAACACCGGAAAAACAGAAATACAGATCTCAGTCATTTCTGTTTTATGATCTGTCTCTGCCTGTCCTCCCCAGTTTTCATTTTGCCAGCAGGGGTCTCTGCTGCCCATCCCATGTACTCCTCTCTTGTTTCTAATTACCCTCACCTGTTCCCTATTACCTGCATTTAGTCATTTGTTATGCCCTGCACTTGTCCCTCACATAGCCCAGGTTGTTATTGTATATATGTTCCTGTCTATGCATTATCCCTTAGTTTGGTCATTGTAGATGCTAATGAGGTTTGTGTTAGTTGTAGTGCTGGTCCCTGCTATTTTTCCCATGTGTAGGTTAGCCCTGGTCAATCCCGGTTTTTGCTCTCTGCCTCCTGTTTGACCCATCATGGTCCCTTTGATCTGTTTATGTATTTTGGTTAGCAGTAAACCCCCTTGAGTCAAACCGAACGCTGCGTGTGGATTATCCCTCCTTTTCATCATAGTATTCTGTTTCAGGTTTGGGACTACAGGTGACTAAGGATCTTGCTGTTATACCACTGGGCACACTGATCATTTATAAAACTGCAAAACTGTACCTCAGTTTATAAAAGCTATAGGTTCCAGAAGGAGTTTTCTACCCTGGTGAGTAAGGCGGGACCATGTGGAGCTAAGGTCTCACATCCCACGCTGGTTCAGGATCATCCAAAGACTGTCAATAATAAAATCCGCCCATGTGATGGTCGTAAAACGACCTCGCTGCGCTGTGTTATTTACCGCACTGCAGCCGTGCTGTGAATACTGACAAACGCCGGGACCCCGTGATAAACCTTCCTGCCACAATTCAGCACTGATGCACCCATGCGTCCCATGGCAGGACACCCCCGCCCCAGACAGAAGGCCGCAGACGTAAAAGGGCCCTGCTTAATCAATCCCCGCTCCGTGCTGTCAGTCTGCACTTTGATGAAAAGGCCGGTCTGGCCCATCCGCTTCACCGACCCCCCTCCATCCTGTTCGATTGAAAGTCTGCTCTCACACAGCATTACAAACCAGCCTTGGATAACAAAGAGGTTTCCAGGGTTGACAGCCATCCAGCTATTTAGCATCACCCTTTCTACAAAACTCTAATACCAATGTTCCAAGTATATATATATATATATACTGATTTATTATAGAGATGCACTGACACTTTGCAGAATAAATGGTCACCTTTAATAACCTGCCTATTTAATAATTTTTCCATTGACACTTGCTGATACTTCGCTGGATAAATGTTAACACTTAATAACTGTTGATGTTTGTGCCAAAAAAACTGGCTTGAAATCAACATTCTGTTTTAGGTGAAACACTGATAGCCTGATGCTGCCTGCAGTGATAAAAAGGATGTAGACATGGGGCGGGGGGGGCATTAGTGGTTTAGTGGTTAAAATAATAAATTGCGGTGGGTAAAGCCACATGCAATAGGTGGCAGTGTGCCGTAGCAGCTACGCTGCATCTGGAATTCCAATCATGGAGCTTGTGCTCTCACTCACTTAATGTTCAGAGCCCAGCAAGTCAGAAAGACCACTAAATTAACCAGAAGCCCAAAAACAAACAGGAAGTAGATGTGGTGACTTCGCTGTTTGCATTTCTGGGGTTTGGAACCCACTTTCTTTTTTTTTTTGGTGATCAAGTTCTTCAACAAGCCAGGCACGTTACAGCTGAAAAATAGGTCCTACAAAATAAAATCAGTCTGCAAAACCAAAGAAAGCACAGGTTACAAGGTCCAGATGTCACACTTTTGACGGCAAGTGCCACGGGGGACATCGACTCGTATACTTGCTTGTAAAGCTCCAAAACACACCCTAGTGAGGCAATAGCTGTTTGTTTTTCTGCAGAGTATGATGAATTTCTGAAATGAAAATAACCATGGTGATGAAGGCGGCATAAACAGTATTTAATCTGCTATTTTCTGAACAAAAACAGCGTGTCTGTATCGTGGATGGAGAGTTAATGGAGAAGTTGAACTGCATGAATTTAGACAATTAAAGCAGTAGAAGGACCCGCACAAGTAACAAGAAAACATAGAAGCAAACAAAGGTAGAAAAGAGGGAAAGACCAAGCAAATCATGAGGGGAAAAACAGCAAAGGCAAACCAGAGGAGCCCTGAACCCTTATCATTATATCCATGCTGAGATGAGTCAACGACATGCGCTGCTGGTAACCAATCAAGAGGCACTGCTGGTAACCAATCAAGAGGCACTGCTGGTAACCAATCAAGAGGCGCTGCTGGTAACCAATCAAGAGGCTCCTTCTAGGAACATGCCTTGCAGTTCTGTTGAAAGGGGCAGGTCCATGTGCCGCATTTAATATCCAAATCCCTTTACTGGCCCAGGGGTCAAGACAAGAACAATCATGATACAGGAGGGGGTGTCAAGGAAGGCGGCAGGGGCATAAAGAGATGACAGGCTGGCAGCCAGCCAGCTGCCCGTGACCCAGAGCTGGGCTGATTTCATAGTACGTTGCAACGACAAACCTGCTTTATTTATGTATTCTGTTTTTCACGGTAAAATGAAAATAAAGAACCTGTGTTTATTATATTTTCTTCAATGATATTATTAATTTAGACTTCTCACTAAAATAATGGTTATAAATTCAGCCATGTTTGGTGGGGTGTGGATGTGGGGGGCATCATCTGATGTATGGTTGACCTGAGTTTCCCCGTTACAGCCTGTTCTGTGTGCATCAGGGTGTTTTTCCTGGAAAATATTCAACTATCTAAATGATTCTAAACAGCTCCGGATGAAAGTCTGAGGTAGAGAACAGTAATAATGAAAATGAATCAGATGCATTAAGTACAGTAACTAGATTCAGAATAACTAAGAGCTTGTCACTGGTAGTAATCTGGTAGGTGTTACAGCTGTGACCATTGCTAACCCAAACTGAGTGGGACCTAATTATGAAGTCAGAAACACCTCCCCCCAGCCCCCCAGCCCCATTTAACGTAAATCTTCATGGTGTGACAGGATCCGCTCCAATCCTCCTCGCGACGCTCTTTTGGGAACTGACAAAGTCTTCCCATCTAATATGGCTCTAGGTTTTTTTGGTGAACTTTTCTATTGCCTTCGCATATCAAATTGGTTTTTGTGTGTATGTGTGTGCTGGGATGTCACAGCAGTCCTGCCCGTCTACAGGATGCCAGACACCTCCACAGGTCGCAGCTCTCTGGACTACGCTGGAGAAGCATCTTCCCCAGTCCCTGACTCTGCAGGAAGACTCGTCAGCCTGCGTAAGCTGAGCTGTCACTACCACATCCTAATTGGTTCGGCTGTCCTGGGGAGCGACTATTCATTGGTGTGTCTTCCCTGTCTCTTCAGGCGACGTGTTCTGGCACTTCCTAAAAGACGCTCCTCCAACTGAATTGTTATTATACCACCCGAGAGCCATCATTAAAATTCCCCTTTAAAAACATTCTGTGCCAGATAATTGCAATTTCTTGCTCTTACAGGGTAATAGTGATGAAAAATACCATATAATTAGCTAATATTGTTGTTTTTGCTACAAGCAATTTGACTGAATTTAGAATTTTAATTTATATTTGTGCAGATAAGCATAGAAATAAAACAGTGAACAACACTGAATATGGCACCCCTACCAAAAAAAACCCCAAAAAGTAATCCTGATATCCTGACACCTTCACTGTTTCTAAATAAATTTAATTACCTGTTGTTTTGAATGCAAGCAGGGGCAGTTGTGGTGGTTCAGTGTTCAGCACTGCTGCCTCATGCGTCTGAGACCTGCTGCCTCAGGCCTCTGAGACCTGCTGCCTCATGCGTCTGAGACCTGCTGCCTCATGCCTCTGAGACCTGCTGCCTCATGCGTCTGAGACCTGCTGCCTCATGCATCTGAGACCTGCGCTTGGGTCTCTGCCGCAGCGCTACATGTCCAAAAACAAGCCAAGGTCAATTTGAGTTTCTGAAGGTAACTGTGGACAGCTCCAGTTGACCCGGAGGCTGACAATCGACCCATAGGCCGATGATCACTGTATCAGCACTGGTAACTGCGGATAGCTCCAGTCGACCTGGAAGCCAACGATCACAGATTCAGCAGCAGTAACTGCGGACAGCTGCAGTCGAACCGGAGGCCGACGATCACAGATTCAGCACCGGTAACCGTGGACAGCTCCAGTCGACCCGCAGGCAGACGATCACAGTATCAGCACCGCTAACCGGGGACAGCTCCAGTCGACCCGC
>JAODUD010000019.1:16470846-16481136 GCA_026784285.1 Stomatorhinus walkeri | reverse complement strand
AGAAGGAAGAAACCTTGGGAGGGACCAGACTCAAAGGGGGAGCCCATCCTCCAGGGGCCGGCAGGGAGAGTCACAAAAGAGTATGAGGACATTAATAGGGAGCAGGGGGAGATGAGATGCTGGTGTCAATGTTCCTTCCTATCACCAGGCTACTAGAAGGCAGGTACTGGGTCATAGAGGACGCTGAGGAAGCGGCAGACACGGCAGAACAGCACCCGCACATCAGATGGCCCAGTGTCCCCGCCTCCCTCTGTTCTTTATGAAAGGAGAACCCTTTCTTATTCTATAAGTGACATGTAATATCCTATAATGACAATCTATAATCGCTTATCTGGGGTCATCGTCAGTCATGGGGAGTTCCTGGAGGGAATACCAATACATCACAGTGCACAGAGAAAGGAGACACAAATCACATGCCTGTTATTTAGAGACAACAATTTAAAAGACTCACAATTCTGAGGGAGGCAGCCATATTAACTACAGGAAATGATGGCAGATGCCAGGGGAGATGTGAGAAGTTGCCTTAACATTGGCCGGAAGGTTCATGAATGTTTTTTTTATTAATGCTCCATCATAAATATAATGAATCATCAGTATCCTCAGCAGATGTGGCCAAATGTCTGCCTCTCCACCTCTAAGCCTGAGCTTTTCGTAAGCCCTGGCACCGTGATCCCACCATAGACTGACCCACTAATTTTTCGAGGCAATAAACCCCCGCCTCCCTCCAAGTTCATACATTCTTGCAGACTAAAAAGTAATTGAACACTTCCAGAGCATAATGACTAGATTCACATTAAAATTCAGGCATTCTGCTATTCTGCTAGAGGTCCTTGTGTTAGTAATTTGATTTCCATTCAAATCAAATTCAGAAGCAGCTTATTGCAAAGTACTGCCCAATAAAATGTGTGTTTCTGCGGAAACCAGGCTGTTCTGGTCAATGATCTGCCGCCATGTGTCTGCTGCGTCCTCTGCCTGTACAGGGAAGGCCAGCTGACAGTCACATGTGTCACCTGTTGTCCGGGGTTCACCCCAGCCCATGGCCTGCACCTCCTGTGGCCGGCCTTATACACGACGCTGGCTAGGACAATGCAATTAGATGATGAATGGATGGATGGATGGAAAACTGTGAAGGCGTCCTTTCACATAGGAAGGGTGAAATCACTTTGCCAATTGAAAGCTGGACCTAGTTTACACTTCTGTTGTTGTCCAGGATACAATTAATCTTTAAAATTCCTTTGACCTTTTCACTTGCCCAAAAGCACTATAATGACAAAGGCTCGTGAATGTTGGTGTTTCTTTAAAGTTCATGGTGTCGATTTGTTTGTAATTTGAATAATGCCATTTTCATCGATGGAGACACGACACCGCAGTCAGTGAAATAACTCCTTCAAAAAGTGAACGACCTTAACCCAGCAGCTATTAAGGGTCCTGACCATGAGTGTGATACCAGGAGATGTCTGCAGATGTTGCTTCTGGAGCTACTTGGTTTTCATGTCTTTGGGAGTGGAACTTTATTCTGGTTGCTGAACTTCTGTTTGTCCATATGTCACACTCAGGTATGCCTGAGGCTGGGTCTGTGCTTAACACTTTTAATGTGCATCTTATGTACTCTATTGTACCAACATCTAATTTTTCAGTTTCATCCAAATATGTGGATTTATCATGAACATCTACAGCCCTTTTTTTCCATCGCTGGCATCACTAGAGCTACACAGATGTTGATACCCCATGTGAGTCTGGGAATATATTATCCCACTGGTTACTGGAAAATTGGTGATTTGCAGCAAAGTGTTGCCATTAAGATATGTTTTTTTTCCAAAGAGGCTTTTTGATAAACAGTTGTTGTTTCAGTTGTTTATAGAAAAATAATAATAAAAACTTAGACTAGTCACCTGTTACGTACATAGTACATAGGGTAGTAAAGTTGTAAAGATGAGCAATGGAATCCATGCTAAGGACGGATGAGAGACATTCATCCATGACAATCCAGGTCAAATCCAACACATCATCTTCCAGGCACATGGGCCTTCAACTGCTTTGTCAGCTGGCATTCTGCAGGATCTGTGTGCTAATCATGGGTTTTTTTTTCCTCACTGCAAGCCAATGATGATAGATCAATAAAACGCAGAATATCGTTAGTCTTGCTAGGAAGGTACTCTCTTTGCATGTAGAAAATGTGCATTTTAAGCTTTGCTTTGCTGAGCCTCAAGCAGAGCTGTCAGTTAGAATTTCTGCAAGATTAGTGTCTGGAAAATCCATTTTCAAGATTTCATCATACCCACTTTGATGAGAAAAAATATTTCTTATGCTCACCTCTGGCTGCTATCAGTCTTTCCTTTCAATTAAAAAAAAACTATATACCTATCATGGGCTGATATCAATTGATAATTCAATTTTACCCTTTGTGTATTTTTTCCTCTAGAATTTATTTGCTTGTTTATTTCTTTATTGATTAATTTGTTGGGGGGGTTGAAGCTGGCAGATGAAAGCAACAATTAGCCTTTAAGGTTCTGTTGCTTTTCTTTTCCCCTCTTTTAAATAATGTCAGATGGTCTTTACCTGAAATGCATTTGCTGGTTCCCTTTCTCATGTACCTAAAACTGCTATGTACACAAAAACACATTATAAAGTTATCCTGATCATACCAAACTCAGCTACATGAGCACAAGGCCTTGTGTGTCATGTCACATTACTCTTAATGATGATCTACCATTTGTGCCACAGTAACCCTTCTGTTGGTCTGTACCACATGGGATGAACTTCATTCACATCCTACATTTATGAGTCCTGGCCGCCCAGCACTGTGATGGCAGTTCATGGTTTTTCCATCCTCGGATACTTTGGAGATGCTCTGACCCAGTCTTCTGGCCATAAACATTTAGCCTTTGTCAAAGTCAGCCAGGTCCTTATCTGTGTCAATTTCTTCTGCATTGTATAATAGTACCCAAATGTTGCCTTACCATCTAATATATCCCAGACATGCACTATTTTTCCAATATAGTAAACATTAATCATGTCACATCGTTTAAGTCATAATGTTTTGGCTCCTCAGTGTGTGTATGCATGTGTGTTTACCTGTGTATGCATGTGTGTGTGTGTGTGTGTGCCCGTATATACATGTGTGTACATATTGTTCAGACATATTAAATATACTGACAAGTGAATAACATGGATTATTTCATTACAGTGGCACCTGTCAAGGGTGCAATTATATATTAGGTGACCAGTCCGTTCTTGAAGTTTATGCGTAAGAAGCCGGAAAAATGGGCAAACATAAGGATCTGAGCAACTTTGACAAGGGTCAAACGGTGACGGCTATACGACTGGGGTGTTCCCAGTATGCAGTGTTCGGTACCTTCCAAAAGAGGTCCAAGGAAGGCCAACCGGTGAACTGACACAATCATAGACGCCCAAGGCTCATCGATGCATGTGGGCAGAGAATGCTAGCCTGTATGGTTAAATCCCGCAGCAGAGCTACTGTAGTACAAATTGATGAAAAAGTTAATGCCTGCTACGATGGAAAGGTGCTAGAACATACAGTCGTCAGAGCTTGCAAGTAGGGGGCTGGGCTGCGTAGTCACATGCCAGTTGGAGTTCAAGTTTACTTTACTTCCAGCAGATTATTACCAGGCTAATACATATTGATACTCCATCATACTTATATTACACGGGTGCTGGGGGAGAAAAAAGAAAAAAATAACATATGTGACTTATAATCCTATTTGGCGCACATGGGAGTGAACTGGGTTATTTAAATTTGTTTGGAATGCCTCATTGTGATAGACTTGCTGTTTTACTACCTGGACATATTGAACTGCTACTCAATCTATGTTCCACATGAAGATTTGTTTGCCAGACACACCCAGTCCATTTGCAAGGAATACAGGAAGTTCTCCGGGGTCTGGGAAAGTCTGTGCAGCCATATTAAACCCTTAATCAGTCTGCGGATATGTTACCCCGCAGCACTGTAAATCAGTTGTAGAAAAAAAAAAAACGCAAGATTTTATAACAGACGGAAAGGTCTAACTTCAGGCAGAATTGGCATACATATTTATGAGACAGCTATTTTATGTACTGTAGCTGGCCTGTATATACAGATGTGTGAATACTGTTTGAAAACTTATTAAAACTCTACTATTTCTACTGAATCATTGTGCTGTGCTGTTCAGCTCATATTTTAGGAATCCTGTGGGTATCTTCCTACTTTCGGCTTAAGGTTTTTGAAATGGACACGGTCACAAGTTCAGGACAAACAAAATCGATAAAACTGAAGCATATTAACTGCCTGCTCAGTTCCATTTAGACTCAATGCCAGATCTGACTGTGAGGGGACTCAGGTTTGAACCGCAAAGTGTTGCTTCTTGCCATGTTTGCTGCACAATGAATGTTTAATTGCAACGGAACCATGGAGCACACAGGGAAGGTCGAGACCGTAACTTAGTGTGATGACTTCTCTTGTGGAGCTTTTACTTTTCAGAAAAGATTTTAAGAGGCTCAGTCAGCAACTGAATATTACGTCATTTGTTCTTATGTAGAGATTGCATATAATAACAAAACAATTATGTCTGTCCATCTCTAATAGTACTTAAACACTATCGTGGTGGATCCAGAGTCTACCTCACGGGGCATAGGGCAGAGGGCAGGAAAAGACCCTAAGTCAGAATGCCAGTCCATCCATGATGCACAATGTGTTTCGACCACAAGCAAAAAAAAAAAAAGAAAAAAGAAAAAAAATGTAAAAGGGCCAGAGAACCAATACAAACACAGGGAATTTAAGTACTCCAGCCACATACAGCCAAGACTTCAGACCTTGGAGGTGTGAGACTACAGTGATTCCCATTAAGCTATGCACAGAATTTAGTATAATAAAACATTTCCATTCACAGTTCAGAGCCTTTTTAAATTATTATTTTGAAGCATTTACTGCAACCAAATTTTCAACACTGTCCTCAAATATCTTTGCAGGGTTTACAAAAGATATCCTGTCAGCAATTTCTCTTCTGCCAGTACTCTATAGGGAATGGAAAAAAACAAAGGAAGATCCTCATGGAAATGGAATTTAAAGTAATTAAATTACAATTATAAACACAGCTACAGAGGTGAGTCATATTAGGCTGAATCTCTGTTAGCAAAGGTCTGACTATTAGCTCTTTTGAAAGGAAAATGAGGCAAATATCAGTGTAGCAACGAGGCCAGAGAGTCCGTGCTCAAATGACAGGTGCATCAGTCATAAAATCTGCTAAATTATTTAATGTGTTGAGGGCAACAGTCTCAGTAATCATGACAGCTTATGTTAAACACAGACAAACTGCACTGGCAATGAAGAACAGTGTTTGACAGTTCACTGACATGAACGGATGGGCACTTACCTTAATGGCTGCTAAAAACACATAAATACAACCTCACAAATTGCCACAGAACTGACTCAGTGCCCCTGTGACCCAATCTATATTCTATACTGTGAGATTCACAAAGCTCTTTGGAACCATTTTGTATCAGTGGCAAATTCAGACAGATGCATAACCTGGCGTTAGGAGTTCAAAATCTGTGCCCGACAGCAATGGAAAACTTATTATGGTCTGATTTGTCATCTTTCAATCTTTTCTCTCCATCTGCATGGGTTTAAAATTAGACAAAGCCAACTGGTGGGGAATCGGTAATGTCATGGGCAGCTGTTTTGTGGGAGCCATTGGGTCTAATGATCACTCTGCATGGTAGAATAATGGGCAGTGCAATATGCGGCCCATTTGCAGCACCAGGCGCAGATCGTGCTCCGTCACAGTGGTCTCCACACAAACTCAGACCAGTTCAAGTCGAGGTTTCATGAAGACCAGAATAAAGTCAACCGCCTAGCAAGGCCACTCTAACTACCACAGCCAAACATCACTGACCCTTTACAGTAAGCTCTGGAGCACAGACTGTGAAGTAGATTCCATCTACTTCATCTGTCAAAGAACTCCAGGCTCTACGTTTTGAAGAATAGTCCAATATCCCACTACACACGGTTCAGGACTTGTGAGACAGCCTCATGAGAAGGATCGACACTGTTATGTAGGCAAAGAGCAGCCCAAATCCTTAGGTCCTTCATATTAATATGTTATTACATAATGTCACTATTATTCGAGTATATCTTTTATTCAGATTCAGCAGCATTATGTTGTCAGTCAGTAATTCATAAGGATTCATTTGAACAATATTTTCCTTAAATTAAACAACAGTTTCCTTGAACATTTTGAAGTGAATGGTACTATTAACATTTAAGCATGAAATCATAACATAATTACAATACCTTGAGACTGAGTGGCATCTCACCCAGGGTGTACCCCAACCCTGTAGCATAATTCTGCATATGCTGCCTGATACCACCAGCCCCCCACCCCCAGACCTGATCAGGAAAATCAGTTAGTGGATGGATGGATGGATGGATAAATGCTATGCACCAGCTTTGCCTTAAACTTTGGTAATTATGATCTATTTACTTCAGTTTACAGCCTTTCATACACTGGGATAAGCTGACACCCAAACAAATGATCCTGATTTGTAAGTGTAATTCCCTGTCATGTGTGATGGGAATGGTTAGGATAACCATTAATCTGCCAGGTGCTGATGACTCATTCTGCCATCACAGAAGCAGAAGCAGAGGCGGAGGGTAGCCATTCCTGTCATCACAGAAGCGGAGGCGGAGGGTAGCCATTCCTGTCATCACAGAAGCGGAGGCGGAGGGTAGCCATTGCTGTCATCACAGAAGCGGAGGCGGAGCTGGGTAGCCATTGCTGTCATCACAGAAGCGGAGGCGGAGCTGGGTAGCCATTACTGTAGTGATGGGCTCTCCCTCTTTGTGGTCCCTGATTGGACATTTTAATGAAATAAAGTCAGGATCTGTTCGCAGTAATAATGTGATGTTTCTCTGGAGAAATAGTTTTCACAACAAAATAGCAACACAGTGCACTGCCTTGGGCAGCAAAGAGGTCCAGAAACCAGATGGGATCAGTGAGGTGAGTCAAAATTAACACCAATATAAACAGGAAAATATCAGAGTTTTATTGGTAAGGAAAAAAAAAAAAGAGCCGATCCTGATGCAATGGTGGTTACAGATATATCTGAAGGGGTGACATGCTGGTGCAGTGGTTATCATTGTTGCCTGACACCTCTGGGACCTGGGTTCAAGTCTAAGTTCTGCCTGGGTTACGTGTGTGTGGAATTTGCATGTTCTCCCTGTGTCGTCGTGAGGTTTCCTCTGGGTACTCCGGTTTTCCCCCACAGGCAAAAGACACGCTGAGGCTAATTGGAGTTACTAAATTGCCCATAGGTGTGTGTGAGTGTGCCCTGTGATGGGCTGGCCCCCCATCTAGGGATGTTCCCTGGTTCATGTCCATTGCCTCTGGGATAATCTCTAGACCCCCCATGACCCAGTGGGAAAAGCAGGTTGGAAAATGGATGGAAATGTATCTGAACAAATCAATTCAAATAATCTGAAACACATGACCCTCCCTCCCAAGGAAGCCACAGGCCATGCACTTACCGTCAAAATAAAACGATAGACTTACAATAAAGCACATATTTGCATCTTGAGTGAGTCTTTCTCCCCCCTGTATTCTGTCAGAGTCTTCAAATAACTGGAGTATTGTGGGGGTGGTCATTAAAGTTTAAGAGCAGATATCAATCAGCTGCATGTAACAATGTGGTATCACAGAATGTGGGTGTAAGTCTTCATCCCTCATATTGCAATTTATCTTGCTGTAAACTAGGATATATATTTTTTTGTCATCTTCGCAGTTCTGGGGGGCTTTCTAGTCCCTGGCTCTGTGGCTGAAAACAACGTTTGCCAGCAGGCACAGCCCTGCCCCTTGGCTCCCTTGTGCACTTCAGGGAGGCGAGGTAAATGGAAGCACCCCCCCCCACTACCACCCTTTCCGATGCCCATGGCAACGGCTCAAGACCGAAGATCAGATGGCTATGAATAAATGATAGGGCCCAAAGACTTGACAGAACAGAACAACTTCACCAAAAACAGCCCCATCAGCCCCTCTACAAGTTTTGTCTAAATGTCCCTGAGGAGAGCAGAAAAACTCACATCATCTGTTCCTAAGCATTTACGGCCAGACCAGTTCCATCTAAATTTTTTATGCCTCAATTGTCAATTTACATAGCAATTTTTCTCTTCTGATTTTTTCTTTGCCAAAATGCTCATTGAAAACATTAATACATGAGTAAATGTTTTGTGTTTATCATAAAATTTCAAGCCGTTTATAAAAGAATAAAGGCAAACCATAAATTATGCATTGATTGCAAATGGTGTTTTATATTTTCAGCCATTCTTGGCATCTCATCCAGTGTGTCCCCAGCATTGTGAATGATCTGCCTAATTGTCACTTCGTGTCCAAAATCCACTTCACGTTACCTTCAAGTTACCTGCTGAAGGCACATCCATCACCCAATCTCACCTACAGACATCTGAACACATTGCTGTGTTTAGATGATTATGTTGCTCTTCAGGCTGTTACTTCGCTCGATTTTGTTTGGCTTTGTCATTTTAACTTGACTTGCTTTCAGGTTAGGTTGAGCATCTCAGGTACTGTAATGTGTTGCATATGCCCAACCATTTTCGAAAAGTTCTCCTTCCTGCTTTGTTTGTTTAGTCATACCCATGACATGCACTGCTTCAGTCTCGCTTAGTCACCTCAGTTAAGTACCACGTAGTGCACATAGGTCAGAGTAACGGAAGGCTCGCCTGACAAAAATAAAATGGTTGACAGGCTGAAGATCTGGTCACATAGAACTTTCTGTCTGTGTCAACATGATAACTTAATAAAGTTACATTCTTTAACTCTGTCCCAGAAGACTGAACCTTAAACTCAGCAAGAGCAATTCCACTGAACTCCAAGCAAAGTTCACTGCTCAAGCTGGACAGAACTTGGAAACCACTGTTTGCACATCAGAGCCACAATAAATTGTAAACCTAAATTGTAAACCTGAACTGTGGTTCAGGTGGAACCATATAGCTTCACATGCTCATACAAAAGCATATTCATTAAGAGCTTTTCTCACATGGTTAAAAAGGTACAATGGAGAGCTCTTCTTGGAAGTTTGGTAGAGTTTATGATTGGTTATAAGTTTTTATAACAGAAAAGCTCTGATCCACTGACATTATAAAAGTCCTGTATACAGTAGATATTTTTCATATAGTCTCTGTTTTAGGGTCCTGCATTATTTTTACTGAACACTGTAGACAAAAAATTCATTTGGCCTTACTAACAACAAACTGTATTCTAATTAAATTACCTTAAATTATCTGGTTGAAATGTTTTTGTCACGTTTTGGGGTGGAAGAGCAGGTAAGCTGGCTCGGGAGTCTGGGATAAGGGCAGGACGGGGGACACGACAGCACTTCAAAGCAACAGAACTAGTAACCGTAAGGCAACATTAAGGCAACATCAATGACCGACTTGGGGGACTGACTCAGACGCAGACTAAATATGAGAGACAAGCAGGAACTGATAGACAACAGGTGCTCACAATCAGGAATAGACAAGAGGTAATGAGGCGGGCGTGGCACACACGGGGCTCGGACGGGCGGATCATGACAGTTTTTATCCACCTGGTTGTTATGGCCAAATATTTCAATAATTAATAAACATACCATAAGCAGTGATATGGTAAAAAATAAGCCAAAAATCAGACTTTATTATTGTCCAGGTTCTTAACTTTTTTTTAGCTTTTATTGATCGGTTTTCACTTTAGTTTCTTGCACAGTGCAAATTCACAAGAGGAATTGGATGTTTCTTACTGTTTTTGCGGTTTGTGTGGTCAGATTCTCTCATTGGAGAGCATTTCATACTTCTGATGTCTCAGTCCCCAACAATTCAGCCTAGAGGTGCCTGTTGCCGGTTCTGAATACACCTGCTGGACCAGAACCACAAGTAGGAGTTCAGGAAATGAACAGCACCTTTATTTAGTGGGGTGGGGCACTAATACGTAACATTCAAGGAGCCTGGGACCTTAATATTGGACCTGAATATAACATTGTCATAGGAAAGCGGTGTAATTGAAAATGCTTAACAAATCCACACTTGCAGAAACCACATAGAACTGTGCATAATATATACATAACCTCTGAAGAAGTGCATTTGGGATGCTGTCAGAGTGCAGTATTCAGGGAGAAAGCATGAATGAAACACAGCAAGTGTAGAACAGAGTAAAATGTCCATTTCTCAAAAGCACAGAGTATCTTGTACTATATTGTTATGTTTTTTCCAATGCTGGGAGCTATTACTTCAAATTTGTCCCCCCC
>JAODUD010000019.1:16447919-16461479 GCA_026784285.1 Stomatorhinus walkeri | reverse complement strand
AATCGCACCTTGCCAGAACACAGCTCTGCCTTCTTATGTCCAATCGCACCTTGCCAGAGCACAGCTCTGCCTTCTTATGTCCAATCTCACCTTGCCAGAACACAGCTCTGCCTTCTTATGTCTGAATCGCCCCATGCCAGAACACAGCTCTGCCTTCTTATGTCCAATCGCACCATGCCAGAACACAGCGCTGCCTTCTTATGTCCAATCTCACCTTGCCAGAACACTGCTCCGCCTTCTTATGTCTAATCGCACCTTGCCAGAGCACAGCTCCGCTTTCTTATGTCTAAATCGCACCTTGCTGGAGCACAGCTCTGCTTTCTTATGTCCAAATCACACCTTCCCAGAGCACAGCTCTGCCTTCTAATGTCCAAATCGCACCTTGCCAGAGCACAGCTCTTGCAGTGACAAACCATTTTTATGCATTTTTAAGTTTCATTTGCATGTTATGTTTTAACTTCAAGTTCTGTTTAACTACATGATATGTGCAATATCCATATGAATTAAAAACAACTTTTTGATCGCTATTTTTAAAGTGGTAACACAACATGCCAAAAAATGAAAATTTATATTTTATAGATTTTATAGATTTTTATAGATTTTAAACTTCTATGCAATTCCCTGTGATCATCATGGCATTAATGCCTCCCTTGCATGCCACATTATACTCGTGGGGATGACAGAAGGCCCTGGGAATTGAACCCACCAGCCTTTAGTCCAGCGGTGGCCAATCTTATCCACAATGGGTCGGTGTGTATGCCGGGTTTTGGGGCAACCTGTAGGTCAGCTGTTCAAATCTAAGTGTGAGGACTCTACAGTCAATCAGTCCTCTAATTAGTAATCTAATTAGGGAGTTGCAGTGATAACCCGCATGCACACTGGCCCTTTGCAGGTATGACTGCCCCCCCTCCCCTGCTTTAGTCACTTAACAATGTTCACCCTGACTCAAGCAGCTTCTTAGCTTATTTCTAGCTTGAGGCCACACAGAACTAAACATCTTTGACGTGCTTGATCTTCTGTGTATTTCATATTAAGCATATGTCTTTCAGCAAGGTGATGCCTAGTATAATATTTAATAGCATTAATCGATGCAGAAGGCCCAGAAGAGTTCATGGAACAGAGGAATCCAGAGCCAAACTTTCTCAAGGCTGCAGCTACAGTGTTTGATTTCTCTGTCCTTGTTTCTCACTTTGCAATTAACAGAAACCTACAGTTAATTAGGACACAGAGTAAGGCATTGCCGGTGACATGGTTCGGATGCTAATCAGCCTGTCTACCAGGCTGGTTGTAAATTAGCTAATTTATTGTTTCCAGAGTTATGCACCGAGCAGCATGCATTTGTAAATTAATGCATTTACACATTAGCGGTTCTTGTCAGTTGATTAAAATAAGTACGTTTTAGTCTTGTAGGAATAATCCTGTTATTCAGGAATGTGGGTTTATTATTAGGGTGCCAGTGATCTATAAGTGTTAATACTGGGAGGTGTGATGTATCCAGGTCTGACTGCAAATGTGCAAGGATTGTAGTGTCTGAGGCTCTCAGAAGTACCTGCAATTACCAGGTGATTTACACCTGTTGACTCTCCGATAGAAGTTCAGAAATTGCAGTGAGAGCTCCTGACTAGACATCTCCTTCCCTTCCCGCAGGGGGTTGTTATGGTTCTTATCCTGTAGGGGGTTTTTCTTACTTGGTGAGAGTTCTGCTATTGAAGTTCATTACTCGAATGTGGTCTTGCAGAGCACAGAGATTTGATTCTGTCACCTCTCCATCTGCCCTATTTGTACTATCTT
This sequence comes from Stomatorhinus walkeri, assembly GCA_026784285.1. NCBI lineage: Eukaryota > Metazoa > Chordata > Actinopteri > Osteoglossiformes > Mormyridae > Stomatorhinus > Stomatorhinus walkeri. The sequence continues at coordinate 16,459,688 of JAODUD010000019.1, read as the reverse complement.
TGCTCTTTGGCTTGTTTTGTATTATACACTGAAGAGCCAAAATATCAGGGCTGCCCAGAGACGATGTGAATGATGGTGATTATCTCAGAACAACTGCGCTAACCTTGATCTGAGATATACTAAATGGCAAGTGAGCGGCTGATCTGATCTTTATGGGTGATGAGTTGGATGCTGGAGAAATGGGTAATCATAAAGACCTGAGTGACTCTGACAAGGAACAAACTGTCGTAGCCAAATGACACCAAAAACAGCAAGGCTTGGGGGCTACTCCCAGTCAGCAGTGGTGAGTACCTACCTATAGCTATCAGGGGAGGGAAAAACCATGAACTGTTAGGCCCCACGACTCATTGGACAACAGAAGCTGTCTTGTCTGGTACTGAGCAATGGAAAGGCTACTGTGACATAACTGGCGGAAAATTTTAATGATGCGCTCCAAATGACTGTCACAACACACAGTGCATTTCACACTTTGGCATATGGGGCTACGTAGCTGCATAGCAGTTAAAGTGCCCATGATATCTCTTGCTCATCCCACTCCATTGGTGAAAGCATCTACAATAGGAACGCAGTCACCTGCACTGAACTTTGGACCAGTGGAAGAAGGTCATCTGACCAGGGGAGTCTCATTTCACATCATGTGGAGGGGTGGGGACGTGTGGTTCTGGGCAATGTTCTGCCTTGGGGGGGGTCAGGCCATGTGGAAGGTACTTTGATGCATGACACCTCTCATGACATCACAACATCATTGCAGACCCGGTACACCCATTCATGCCAACTGTATTCCACAATAGCAGTGGCCTCAGTCAATGGGATAATGTGCCCTGCCACACTGCACAGACTATTCTGGAATGGTTTGTGAAACATGAGGTAGAGTCCAAAGTGTTGCCCTGGATGTCAAATTTCCCAGTTGAGTCCTACGGAGCATCTCTGGGAGGTGCTGGAAAACAGAACGCGGTGGACCTACCTTGCAAGCTTAGGGAACTTAAAGCCTCTTTTGCTGACATCTTCGTGCTAAACACCACACGATACCTTCAGAGTTCTTGTTGAATCCATGCTTCTGTGGTATCGAGCACCTGGAGGATTAAGAGCAAATTAGGCAGGTGGTCTTAATATTTTGGCTTTTCAACATATTTCTATTTGTCTACAATTTATGTACATTGCTGCTGTATTCACCAGAATTTCAACCTGGGATCAATAAAGTCCACCTTATCTAATCGCATCTTATCTTGAATCTGTCCTTACATGGAGTATCTGAGTATAGGTCAAAGCTCAGACACCTGGCTAATCAAGGATCCCAAGTCCACTTGCAGGTAGCAGGGATCCTATGAATTTCATCTTAACTCCTCCTTCTAGATTCAATTACTAATGAGCTTTTCACACACTATTTCTGAAGTTGATATACTTTAAATAAGACCATTGTGTGTTTGTGTGTCTGTATTTGTGTGTATGTGTGGGTTATGTGTATAATTCTTTGCGGGGACCAAAACCTGTACTGTAATTCTGACATTGTGTGGACCACTTTTCAATCACCACAAGGGGAAAGTGACTGGAATAAAAAACTAAAATGCCAAAAGTTTTATGTTTTAGTTGGTCACTTACGGTTAAGGTTAGTGCTGGGTACGGGTTGTCACTGTTGGGATTAGGGTTTTTCCCATGAAATAAGCGGATGGTATCCACAAAGATATGAAGTGTGTGTGTGTGTGTGTGTGTGTGTTTGTGTGTCTTTCCTTATTGCTCAGTTAGCCTAAAGCCCATATTACAGATGGTCAAATTACTCTCCTACACTCTTGTCACTCCATGTTATTCTTGAATATTTCTTCCTCTCTTGTTCTATACCTCATCTTCATGTTTGACTTATCGGGTATACGAGTTCCAGGCAGAAATAAATAATAAAATTGTTCCCACAGGATGTAATAATATCCATGTTCTGAGATTGTGGTCTGTCACTGCAACACCAGCTCACTCTTAGGTAAGTGATTCCACGAAAACTTTTGGAAGAAAGATCTATATAATCGCACAGTAAAAAAATTATAATAAATCCGCTGGATGAACAGATTGATATGGAATGTCTAGGCATTAAGGGGATGACAAACCTTGAGCAATGGATATTACATGTTTTACGATGATGACAGAGACTCAATCACTCTTGAAAACATGGGGGTAAAAGTGGAATGGAATTGAAGCAGTCTGGAATAAAAGTGTCCAAACCAAGGTAAGAGAATCAATTTAACATTTAAGCTAAAATCAACTCTTCCTAGTCAAGGACTCGGAAAGGACAGCCCCCTTTTTACTCTTGCTGTCGGTCTCAAATTTTTGTAATCCTGTCACCAGGCTTACGTCAAATACCCAACGGGCTTAAGGTGTTTGACACAGCTCCATAAATCAGCAGAATAGCCATCGATTTCCACCGCGTGTGTTGCACCAAATGACTGTTTGAGGAAATTGCAAATACATACACATCAGTATTTATGTTTTGTTTTAAGGCAGGCAGTGTTGATCTTTAACGCTGTGGGGAAAAACCCTGTGACGAAGCAGAGACTAGGTTTGTAGGCATATTATTTTTTTTGTGTATATATATTTTATTTATAAATATCAACACATCTCTTATTGCATGAACTCACAGGTCCATCCACAAATTTATTTCCCGAAGTTATTAAATTCATTTCCATATTTCTGTTTTATGTCTCGAGATATTGAAAGGCTGACATTGTGCCTTTTAAAGTTCCTTTAACGGTTGAAAGCACAACAAAATGGTGCTGGCTAAAAACCAGTCCCGGGCTCTACAAAGAAAGTAATTGACCATATCTAACCAACCAAAAAAGGTTGTAACTGCAGGGCAAGGCGAAAGGTTCATATTTTCATAATAAAATGTCAAGAAAGAAGAGAAAACAAAACAGTCTAACTACAGTGCTGCCTGTATAGTAAAGATGAACTCAGCACCTTATCAATGGTAAGCAGAATGTGAATGATCTATTAATAAATGGTCCAAAATTAATGTATACTTAATATGTTAATGGGCAGATGGCCAGTTTTGTTTTATTATGTAATTTATTACAAAAATTACCTTTGTTATTGTTTGACAAAACCATTCCTGTGTAAGTCAAATTATTGCTAATTTGCAGACCATTCCAAGCAGGTTTGTGAGTATTGTTACTTACCCTGGCCGTGTAATTAATAATTGATAAGCTAATAAAACCGGAGGTTATATTGGCAGCGTGGCGGAATGCCAGTATCTTGTTAATTAAATGATTCTGATGATATCATAACGATGTGTCAATCTTCTGGGGGAATGTGTGATCGGCCAGTAGTTGGTAGATAGCTCACACAAGGATCATAGGCGATTCCTGAGGAAGCCATTTTGCCTCAATCTCCCATAATCCTCCAGAAGTGAGCCCAGTGACACTTTACCTAATGAACCTATAATCCACAACTGTGTACTATACCTTTGTATATAAACGAAGGGTCTACTTATCCTTAATGATGTTCTGCTTTCTTTTCATACATGCATGTGTGTCCCAAAGGCTCAGAATCAGCACAGGACCTTTGCAACTGATTTCCAGAAGTAACAAAATTAATCATGGAAGTGTTCATCCCCCCCTCAGCTTGATGTTCAATCTTCGAACAAATAATAAAAAGAAAAAAAAAAACAATATAAACATGCAGTGGCAATTATGCTATTGTTTGAGCTTTCTCAAAGTCATCTGAGACACCTTTTCCTAAATCCCCACATCTTCATCATAAGGAACAATCAATTTGACGTCACTGCTTGACAGATGTCATGATCCGGTTGATGGGCACGCCTGACCCATGTACATGCAGGGCAATGGCAGAACAGCTGTACAATGGGCCCTCGGGCAAAAATGGATCAAATTAACACCTAGGACCTGCCTATGGCAGGTGGAACAGTTGCAGATGATGACATTGAAGTAGCCCCCCAAATAACTTACCCATCATGCACTGCAGTAGTTAGTAAATTTCACAAACATGCTTTTTTTTTTATTAAATACACACCTTGACAACATAGTCTGACCACAAAACATTAAAGACGATTATATTTCAAAATTGTTTTAAATATAGCACCAAGTATTTTTTGTGTTATGGCTCCCACCATAATGATATTGCATACATAAAAATGAAAGATATAAAAATAGCATGTCTCAGTTTAATATGAGATGCATGACATCAGCACCTTTATCTTCATAAATATTGCTCATATAAGTGAGATTTACAGTTGGTGAGGCACCAGTAGCAGGTGTCTCAGTGGCTCTGTATCTGCCTCAGCTGTCCTTCCTACCAGTCTGACCCTGATGCTGGGTGACCAGATATCCAGACCTCCATCTTGATCATTGTTTGGTGTCTTCCTTTTAGTCCCATTGTCATCCTTTTCCCCTCTCCCCTACCCACTTTCCCCAAAACACTAGCACCAATGTCTCCCAGGCCCCCTTGCACACACACACAAACAAACATGAAACAACAAGAATGGCCATGCTTGCAAGTATTTTTTTCTTTAAAGCCGTCACCCCATGCAACTGGAATGCAGGAGAGTCCATTTTAACTTACTTTGTACTCACTGAAATGCACAAAAGGACCCTCTCTTCACTGGGGCAAACAGAGTCACAGATGATAGTTGGCTGAGGTGAAGTTTATGCATCACTGTGGCAAATACAATGGGAGACGAATATATTGTTTTCTGGATCTTCCTTTACCTTCCCTAACTTCTTCCACAGAGAACATACTCACTTTCCATCAAGCTCTTAGTATGTTTCTCATGATTTTTAGCCCCTAGTGAGAAAAAGGTCATTCAAAATTTATTCCATTTCTTAAAAATGTCAACGTCGAGGATGCTAATGTATTTTGAAAGTGTTTGGGACTGTGTTGATTTGCTGTGTGCTGGAGCTCAGTAGATCTGTGCCCTACCTTCTGCACATGCTGAGGGCAGCTGAGTGGAGACCAAAGGGATGGAAAGGCTCCCTGAAGGCTGAGCTTCTCCAGCGGGCTCCTCAATCTGCATATTATCTATAAAATATTCTGCTGGCCAAATTGAGCAAGTTTCCTGGAATTATAATGAAAATCCATTAACGTATCAGCACCCACTTTATTTGTCCATCTTAATAAAGTCTGCAGGCTGCCGTGACTAGAGGCCTCCAAATTTCAAGATTTGAAGCTTGAGATGTTTGTTAGAAAATGTCTTCATTTTCCGCCTCTTGTCACTTGCACTGGATGAATGGCCCAGGAGTGCAAAACTTCTCAATCCCTGTTAAGAAGATAATGCTGTACCTCTCACTGCCTGCACGTGACCTTTGGTCAAGCCCAACAAAGTCCAGTCCCATTAGACCATCTGTTTTAGGGAATAGTTGTTTCAAGCTGACTAAATGATGTTATTGAAATAACATTCTTGACTGCAGCTCTCTAATTGCGACTTCCATATGAACTCTACAGATAATCACCCCTCTGCCACCCATGCACAGCCTTAATTACAACTGTAGCAATGAAAAAAGTGAACATACATTTGGCAAATTACTGTGAATGTAAAAATTCTACAATTTGTGTGTCTACATGTTAATGTGTTCTTTAACACATAATCATGTAAATGCTCTGGACCAGTGTAAGACTGCTAAAAGCCAACTTTAAGATGCCTTTACACCACCAGTGGACTGCGAATTCTCTTATTTTATAAGTAGTTTTCAGACAGTTTTAAAATATATAATGCATGTATAATTTAAAAAATTGGCAGCCCATCTACCTCAGCTTTTGCCCTGTGCTGCCTGGGACAGAATCCAGGTCCCACCATGAACCAGAAGAAGAGGCTGTAAGATGGATTTATAAAAATGCTACATATGAAAACCTGAAATACATCTAAATTACAGCCACAATACTGATATATCCACGCATCTCCAGGCTGCTCCCGGTCAGGGACCGGCAGGGGGCTTGAACCCTATCCAGGCAGCATAAGGGACGAGGCAGGGGTACACTCCCGCCTGTCTCAGGGTACACTCACGCCTGTCTCAGGGTACACTCCCGCCTGTCTCAGGGTACACTCCCGCCTGTCTCAGGGTACACTCCCACCTGTCTCAGGGTACACTCAGACACAGATTGATGCACACAAACACACTGCAGGCAATTTAGAGACATTTAGAGAAGTTCACCAACTGGCTGTATTTGGCCTACAGGAGTACGCCAGCGTACCCAGACCGAACCCATACAACACGAGACAAACACACAAATAGACACGTGCACAAAATAAAGACAAGGAATACTGCATTTAATACTGTTTGGGGTACAACTGTTGAGGGTCAATGAAAAGTGTCACAGATTCTACCCTTTGCTGGCCAGGAACTAAAGTGCCCAATCAAGCATCTAACAGTGACACGGAAGGACGGCATTCCAGTAAAAATTTAGCATTTCAAACAAGGGATTCAGATTATAATTATTCACACAGGACTGACCCCTTTGCTTTTCATAGGTGGCATCCCTTGCTAGAAATGTCACAAGGTTGGTGCCCTTTGACCCCAAAGTGAACATCAGCTGTTTGGGGCCCCAGGGACCCCGCTGTTGACCACATGGAAAGAGCCTGCGTGGAGGAGGTGGGGGAGGCGGGGGGAGCGACGCAGGCTTTGACAAATGAGTCTGTGTGCTGGTGGCACCACTCTGCTGCTCTGTGGCTCAGGCGTGCTGACAGCGTGATTAATATTTGTTTGGCATTAACCTAATTTATCAAACCCGCATGGGGGCACCCAGGAGGGACAGCAGACGAGCGCACAGATTATTGTGTCTTTATTTTATTTTATTTATTTCTTACTCCTTTCTGTTCTGTGATTGAAAGCACAGATACACATGTGGCCATAGACTTCGGTTTGTCTTTATGCATGCATGCCTGCATTGCTATATATACTGTAGTATGTATTTTTAACAAAATTATGTGAAAGTGAAAGGGGTCTTAAGCACTTCTTGTCCCTATTTCTTGCCCTATTTTATCGACATCTTTGTGTGCAGCTTTCTTACTCATATTTATTATGACTTGGAGTAACCCTTTTGCCGTTAACATAGTTAATGCAGCACTTGTAACTCAACAAGTAAACTGTTGCAAAGGTCGTGGATTTGTAACCCATGTCTCTACAGTAAGTTATTTTTTGGATACATGTCAGATCATATGTTTCAAAGTAACACTAGTAAATGCCAAGAAGTGTGTACACCTGTATATTGCCTATAGGAAGTGATGTCATTTTGAAAGTGGGAGGAGCCTTAGTGATTTTGCAGCTCCACCCCCAGCTAACATAAAGGGTTTGTTCCCCTTGTATAGAATGCTGCTTATAGGCTCTAATCAATGTATGTAGCTTTACTGTCCATCGGGTGTGAAAAAAACGCTGAATCAGTCTGCACGGCATATTCCATTCCACCTGGAAATGTCTGCCAGAACTGCAGAAACCAGTCGTTCATCTTGCCCTCTCACTGAGGAGAAACTCCCGGAAAGTTTGAGTGTTTTGAAGAGGAATGTTCTGTGGTCACTGCTTATCAGCGTATGAACAAGGACCGAAACAAGTGCTTTCAAAAGGGAGGGAGGAGAGCAGATTTTAAACCATGAAATCGCAAGTTTATACGGCATGTACATGAACGTTTTTACAAGGTGGTGGCGGACTGACATGAAGCCAGCTGACTTCTTATTTCCGTTTCTCTCGCTCTCTCTCTTTCTGTGGGATTATGTCGAGACATGCATGCTGCCTTTGAGATAATGTTGTTTCTGCCAGGGTGAGCTTCAGATACAGCTGACAGCTGTATCAATGGCTGTCGGTGGGCGGCGCAGATCAAAAGACAGGAAGGCCATCATTTTGCCAGTCGTTGATGCTAAATGCCACGTCTCGGACGGATTTCTCACAGGGCGTGCCCCCATGTTTTGCGGAACTCCCACCCGAAGGTCCACTGAACCACACCCCCGCCTGTGTCCTGCCATCACAGGACTTCAAACCCCACCCACTCAACCTTGATGTTTACCTTTTGCCCTGAACACACACCTAACCTCCGAAAATGTGGTGAACAGAAGTAAAATTTGGAATGTGAAAATTAAGTGTTTTGGTGTGATGGAGCAGGATTAGTGAGGCGATGCGGCTGCTGTGGCTGTGTAGATTAGGTTAATGCCGATTCCATGGTTGGTATAGAGATCAGCTGATTCTGTTCATAAATTATGTATTGCTTCAGATAAAAGTGTCTACTAAATAAATAGTTATGAATGCACTTTAACAGTCATGTTAAGTGCAAGTAAGATCTATTTAGGCTCTACCAGCTGTGACTCTTCATCATATAATCACATTGTATGGTTCAGTATTCATTATAAAAATGTCATTTGAGAGCACTTGAAACCTAGCTACCAAGCATGTGTCATCTTTTTGAGAAATAGTCTCTTTTTCTGCCAGGCATAATATTCCATTTTCAGCCTCTCTCAGTCGTGAGACATGATCACTGTATGTCGGTACATCCGCGGAAAATTAATCTGTAGCCCAACCCACATGCAGCAGCAGAAAGAACATTAACTTTCTCTCTTCCTTTCCTGCTTTTCTCTATGAGAAAGGCTTAAGATCCACCTCCGCCTAAACCCCCACCGAGCCTCCGTCTTTCCCCCCACCAAGCCTCCGCCACCTTGGCATGACAGCTGGATTGCAACGTGACCTGCCGGCCCCCTGCCTCTCACCCCCGATCCGGCCCATTAATGCGTTGCCTGTGTCCCAGTCATTCTTGCCTCTTAACATCCCAGCGGAGCGTGAGGTCACTACAGCGAGGGACAGTGACCTGAGCAGACACGAGGCACAGGTGCATTTCCGCACTGGAAACAGGAAATCGGATCACTGTGCTATCATTCATAGGAGAGCAGACTCCCGCGGGCTCCCATAACAGTGCCAGTTACTGTCCATATGTAGACCCGTCATAGAATGAGTACAATATGCAGGGGAATAAGACAAATCCAGTTATACAGAACCGAAATCGGCAGGCAGAAGGTAGAGTCAGGGTCACTGGTCTGACGAGGTCAAAAGTCAGGGGGGTCAGTCCTACAGGTACGCATGGAACAGGAGGCGAGCACACCTGGATGATCTGAGGGGAATTGGAACTAGAGCGGGCTGGGACAGAGCAGAAGAGCAAAGAGACACATGTGCAGGACACATATGAAGATCTCAGTGAGTGGGCCTTTAATGAGAGTGGCACAGGTGTGTCTGATTGCCTGGTGGGTCGCAGTGCATCCTTCTACACGCAGTGCATTCTCCTCAAGGCAGTGCATTCTCACTCACAGCTGCTGTAATTGCTTCAACTATGGCTGTATGCTACCAATCTCACTGCACTGCAATTGCAAGTGTAAGATGCCTGCTATTGAGATTAAAAAACACTAAAGGAAAAAAATAATAAAAATACTATGCTTATTATTATTGATAATAATAGTAATAGTAATTTCTGGGGGGTGGAGGGCGGGTGACAGCTTGTGAATCCTTTTCCTTTTCTCACTTCACTATTGAAATGTAGTTTTTTAAGGTGGTGAAAGCCACATTATAGTTTCCATTTAATCCTACAAAATGGAGGAAATCAAACAGACGCCTGACTCTCCTCTTAAAACCCACACTGCATTCATTCAAAACATTTTGTATTTAGCAGCAGAAAATAATGTTTTCTGGACAGATTGAAGCTCCCCACACCCCCCACCTTGTTGCAAACCTGTGCACAACGGCACTTGACAAATAATGAATGATGCAAGCCCAGTCTTTCACAGCAGTTCCAATCAGACTGTGCTGCTGTTTGTTCAGTCAAAGTGTTGCTCAGTTTCAGCAACTTGTGTTTAATAAAAAATACCAGTTTCTGTACTAATCAAACATCTTCACATCTAAATAGTACAGAAGTCCCTTTGGCAGACAATTTGGTAAATGCTTAATACTTTCTGAATTTAGAAACATGCACATATTCTGAAAGCTGTTATATATGACTTGCCGGATGTCAACTATCAATATCCGCCATTAAAACTAATAACTCTGTACTTACGAGCAGCTGGTCTGTTTTTTTCCACTAGTCTGGCAGTTTTTAATGACAAAGTTCATTTTCCATCAGATATAGGTGTTTTGGGCACGTAATGTTTGTAAAGCCCTATCTAATGATATCTGTAATCTAACCTCTGCCTTAATTACAAGATACAGGAGTTTATAAATCCTAATCCTTATCTCCTTTTTCTCCTGATCTAATCTTCTGATATTTTTTGCAACAACTGTGTGTGGGTGTGTTTGTGTCTGTGTGTGTGCATGTGATCCAGGTATACATTACATTGTGGGGACCAAATGTCCCCCAGTGTGATAAAAATGTGTTATTTTGACATTGAGGGGACTATTTTTCTAGTTTTGTGTTTCTATTTTCAGTGGATAAGAGGACAAAGTAATCATATTGTTTGCTTTTTATATATGAATAATTTATCATTGTAATTTAGGTACATAGGTATATATCAAATATACTAAGAAAATCCACACCGGGCATTTGGGCATTTATATTTGTTTTGATATTTCTTCTGGTAATCATTTAGTTTGTAACATGACTGGCAATAAATCATTCTTGGGTTGCATTCATGCTCATTTGAGGTATAACTTAAAAAAAAATCTTTTTCTGCTCCTTGTGTGTCCATGTCTATAACAATTGCGGTTTTTCTGTATTAATGCAGACAAGGTCACCAGCGTTATATATAAGTGTTTGATATTACAACCAAGGAGACTTCAATAAATAGTTGACACAAGTGTTTGTTGAAACAATTAAAATGAGTATGAGAAGAGTGATTTGGCGAAGTCCGTCTCTTGGTCAGCGGTTCCATCGACTCTGAAGCTGACAGATCTGGCTGGGCGACGAGGCAGGAGGCGAAGGAGCCAACCCCGGACCAGGACAGGGTGACAGATCTGGCTGGGCGACCAGGCAGGAGGCGAAGGAGCCAACCCCGGAACAGGACAGGGTGACAGATCTGGCTGGGCGACCAGGCAGGAGGCGAAGGAGCCAACCCCAGACCAGGACAGGGAGCTGAAGGTGGTGGAGGGAAGGAGGCAGGTGACCCGAATAGCTGTGACTGCTGTGATTGGACACCCTGGCGTTCATTAAGTCTCCTTGTTTGAACTTTCATATTCACTTTCATTTGTCTGAGCTGAGAGGACTGGATGCTACAGAGATCCAATGGAGATCAGGGTGTACAGGAACCAAGCTGGAGGAGAACTGTGTGATTCCTGTAAATTAAAAGCTCCTTGATCATATATTATAGTCTGTGGTATTAAGCTGGGTGGCTAACATCGTATCCAACCTACCCCCTTAATATTGACAAGAGTGTGAAAATAAAATAGATTTAACACATCTTCCTGATGGCTTCCTGCCTGAAATATCCAGCATGCATGTCATTTATATAAGCAAGTTAAATCTGAAGTGGCAATAAATTATTAATGTCTCTCTGCCATATGAATACGCAGTTCTGTAGTACAGAGATGTTCTCGCTACAACAATTTCATTATTTAATTTGAGATCCAGATTAAAAAAAAATATATATATATACACATTAACTCCAACTGTCTCCACTTAACAGTGGACAGTAAATAACAGCTGTTGAACAATTATGGGTTTTACAGCCTTGATATAAATGCCTTCTTCATTCCTCCCTACATTAGAGCCTGAAGATAAAACAAGGACTTAGGACTTTTGTAATGTTTGGGGGGGGGGGGGGGGGGGGGGGGGGGGGGGGGGGGGGGGGGGGGGGGGGGGGGGGGGGGGGGGGGGGGG
>JAODUD010000019.1:16415812-16446181 GCA_026784285.1 Stomatorhinus walkeri | reverse complement strand
AGAACCAGCCCCCCTGAACCCCCCCCACCCCCCAGCTCCTACCACTGCCGGATCCTCACAAAAGAAATGTCACAAGCTGTGATTACTCCCCCCCCCACTCATTTGGGCTGACCTTCTCCTTTCCTTCTTTGGCTGGGAAGGTGAGGAATTAGGAGAACGGGGAGGAAATTGTAAAAACTTAATATCTGAGCTGAAGGTTGAAGGTCGCTGTGACTAACGGGGAAATAAAGCAATGTATCTGTAGAAGACAGAGCTGCAATCAGTGCCCGCAGAAAACTCAGGGAAAACGGTCAGTGTGAATCCTATCATAAGCTAGACATGGCAATTAATTCAGAATTAAGCTTTTTAAAGACCCAATGAACTTTGCTGCTAATGTATTACACATATTTTCCACTATATATGCAAAAGAATATCCTTGTTCTTATGACTCAACATATTTTACAGAGACACGTTTTTAGAGAGACGATTACAATATATTCTGACTGCTAGCTTGAGGGGATTGGAGCCACTTGAAGGGATTGCAGAAAAGGGACTTTACCGCTTGAACGGAGCAGGGGGAAAGTGTTATCGTGGTAGCCACAGCCTTGGCATAGGCCTAGCAAGTACCGAGTGTGAAGGGTGTAAACCAAGGGCCCTTTCCTATTCAATTCATTGCCGACAAAGGTCAATTTGTTGTTTTATTCAGTGTTACCCAATAGGAGGATAGCATTTAATTATTGTTCGCTAGCTATATTTTCATTCACAGATTGACTGATACTTATACACAATTCCATTCCATATTTAAATTAAAATTTTATTTTCTGGTGTATCCTAATGTGAATTCACAAAACGTGTCGTATAAGCATCTAATGCATGCTGTTGAGTAAATGCTCTGTGTACCGAAATTCCAGTCATCCACAAATGGCAATGAAATTGAGTTTTATTCAATCCAGGATCCCTGGGTCACAGGTAACACAGCCTGTGTGACCGGTATGCCCTGCAATGGGTCGGCACCCCATCCTGGTTTATTCCCTGCCTAGTGCCCATAGGCTGGAAGGGTTACGGAAGGGTCCATTTAAGAGGTGCATGCATCTAATTAAATGGCAAGCAAATAACTCGTTTTACCAAGCTGGGAAACACATAGATGCAAATATATAAAAAATACTAACTTGTCCCTGAATTCTATGTTTAACTAGGATATTAAGGTACTGGATATTAAAACAAAAAACAGTGACTGCCAATTTCAGACAGACTAAAGGTCATTGCAGACAGTCTTACTATGGTAATTGTATCATTGCAAATGACTATCTTGTAACAAATTCTACTCTCCCTCTTTAGGAGGTATTAATGACAGCATGGAATGCTGTGGCACCTTCAGAAGAGCAGTAAATAAGAACTAACATGAATGAAAAGAAAAGCAGCTTAACAAGACTGCACTGAGCAGCATGGGTAACATTTCACTTGTCTTGTTACTTTATAAAACATGACCGGCGCTCATTGTAAAGTCCAGCCTACACTGAAATCTGTACTATATACAGAATGAAGACAGCATACGTTTTTTTTTTCTGTGCTACCAAACACTATGAAGGTAAGATGGGCTCAGTAAATGCTACCACTGGATGTACCGCGGAGGATCCTTAACACATCTGTAGGTTCTGTTTATGACGAAGATGCTGGCCAAGGCTGATGACACGCTGTCTTGTTCCTGTTTTATTTGCAGTGTTTTAACATTAATATCTACCTGTTCTTTGAAAATGAGAATTTACATGTGGCACTTTTGAATATGTTACCTGGAAATTTCCTTTGAATTCACTTACCTTTTCGACACGGAGCCCATATTAAGGATGCTTTCACCTCTTTGTCTGTAGGGAACACTGGGGGTAACTTTGCCAATTATGAATTCCTTTGTTGTAATATTTGTTTCTGCAAAAGCATATATCCAAAAGCTGAATGCACAATACAAATGATTTTACAGTTTCTCATTAAATTTAAAATTTAAGTGTTGTTTTTTTTTCTTGTGGATAAAATTTTGAAGTCTGTGTAGTAAATGGGATTGTGCTGGACGGGTTATGTTGGGCTCAGGGGTAGAACTTGCTACTAGCCTAGTTCAGTAAAAAATATATTTTGACGTGCAACTTTTAAACTAACCCACAGCCTGTCATGATCTGCCCGTCCGAACCTCGTGTGTGCCACGCCCCCCTCATTACCTCGTGTCAATTCCTGATTGTCTTTAGTATTTAGTCTACATCTGAGTTAGTCTCCCTGCAGATCTGTCATTAACATTACATGGAAGTGGTGTGTTGTCTTTTGTCTTTCCTGAAAAACCCTGTTTCCTACACGCATTCCTGGCTTCCACACCCGCTTACCCGCCCGGCACCAACGAACGTGACACAGCCTAGTGTTGAACATCTTGTACTCACTTTGTGGTGCTAGGCTGTGTTTGACTGAGCTGGGCTGTGTTTGACTGAGTTGAACTGTGTTGGACGGTGTTTGCCTGTGTTGGACAGTACACCCAGGAGCTTGCACTTACTAAGCAGACAGTCTGCCCTCTCAGATGAGCCCAGTGCGTTCTTTTCAATGTCATACAGTATGTAAACCTTTACAAGAGTCTAGCTGTGCCAATTTCTAGGATCAGCTATAGCTGCTCTGCTCAGCCAATCATATAGCAGCTCACGACCTGGGGCGGGGGGGTCAGTCTGATACTGTGACATAGGGTGTTTCTCAATAATAAGAACGCAATGATCATACTCTCTTAATAATTAATTATGTGAAAATTAGCCTGCTTGATCTTCAGAAAGCCAGATGCTTTATCGCAAAGTCTGCAATAAGCAAAACTGCCTTTGAAACTCTGGATTAATATATTGTCTGCACGCAACGCAAACCTGACACTCGCCAATTCCCATTCAATAATGATGCTTAATAAATGAAATTGCATTCTGATTCTGTTTAAGAAGATAACACCGTTCATTTTCAACCAAGTCCCTGCTTAGCTTAAATGTTAAACAGTAAAGTGGGAAAATCCGGAGGGATTCCATCGTAAGCAGTGGTCTTTAACATAGATGCATACATGAAATGTTAATTTCACGGACAAGTACTTTTACCCATCAGTATGCAGGAAGAATGCAAAAAACAAATGGTCAAAGAAATTTAGACTGTTTTTTATTATGTCAGCTGTGACATTATTCATTTCCCAGGTCCAGAGTGGCTTTCATGACAGTTAAGATGGTGGGAGGAGGCGGTAATTAAACTTTCTGACCTGAATATTATTTGTGCGACCCGAGTGATGAACGAAGACGAGGACAAATGTTGATGTAGGGGCACTGCTGTGAGTCATGGCTTTGGGAACACTGTGGAAGTTCCTTAGCAACCGGGGGTGAGGGCATGGCAACCTGACAGGATCATTCCCCTGGTAGCCGGAGCGAGTGAATGGCAGACGGTGTCAGTACTGTAAACGCCAGTCCCCGCAGGCCTCATCAAGACAGGCGCTGATCACAGAAATGGATGTTGCTATAGTAACGGTCCTGTCAGTTCTCTACATTCCCTCTGATGGGAGGTTCTCTCACCTCAAAGCCCAAAACAGTTTCTCTGTTTTTTTTTTCTCATTATTCCCAGTGGAATATTACGTTTTCAGTTTCTTTCCCTCAGTATGACAAGCAAAAAAATAGTCCTTTGTTTCAATGACAGTAGGTGCTTAACAAGCAAAGGTAAACGATGCGATAAACTGTACAAAACAGACACTAACAAAGTCAGCTGGCAGATCAGGGTCTTCTGAGTTGCATTTCTTGAAGGATAAGTCACTTGCCTCTGGTTTTATACCTGCCAGCTCACTGAATGTACATATATTTCTGTGTTAAAATTTTTGCAGTTTCCATAACTTATCCTTACTGTCTGCAAAATGACTTAAGATTCCTTCAATCAGATATACTCCTATTATACTAAAGTCATTCACATAATTTTTTTAAGAAGGAATTTGATCTTATTATTCAGCATTAAATCGTATCCCAATTTATGCTAGCTCGATGAAACAAATTGTAAACTCATTTTACTAACTTTTTTTTTTTTACTTACAGAGAAGTCTCCAATAATGTTATTGAAACTTTCCATTTCAAGCAGAATCACATTATTATTGCATAATGTTGCTGCTAAATACCTTTGAGTGTCATGGCCTTTTGTATATTAAGACGTGGCTGATGAATCTCTAAAAGTCCTTACTGCTGAAGCTGACTGTCTCTCCTGCTCTGGTCGACAGCCTCCCAGAAGGCTCTCCATAATGAATCGTCTTCTCCAGCATGGACCGAATGTGGACAGAAAAAGGCTCCCCATCCATCTTTCCATTCATCCATACATCCGTCCACCCACTTCGCATAGTCCTCATTATTCAACCAGGGTTTGCAGAGAACCTACAGCCATACAAGAAAATGCAGGTTATGAAGCAGGGTGTCCGACAGGATTCCTATCGACCTGCAGTCAAGGGTGGGTGGCCATGGATTTGTCTGGGTAGCTTAACTTATGCCTGTCTTGGGATTATGGAGACGATGGTTTTTCGTGTCTGTTGAATCATCCGTTCCCAGTCTCCCCAGTTTATGTATTAACTGGCATGTTCAGCTCTTGAGGGTTCATTTGCTTGCACGCTATTGGTTTTGTGGGTTAAGAAAACCTGATAAAAACAAGCGATCCGCACGGACAGCTTTGATGATGTCATGTTTGTCACAGGTATATTAAAAATGTATGAGAGCTGTTCAGCGGTGCGACACTAATTGCTACCAATGGACTTCAAGTTGACAACTATTTGATTTCCCCAGAGCATGATGTAGAACTAATTGCTCACCGCCTAACTTTCTTATCTGCATCTGTTTGTATGTCCTCTGTACAGCCCAACCCTCTGTTTTGACCAATGACACCCATCATAACACCAGGTTTCCAGTTTAGGTCCCAGAAGACGTACCTTTGGCACATTCCGAGCCTTTTCATTTCAGCTGCTTCATTACACATCCAGCTGTAAAAAACAAAAAAAGGCCTAAAAGGTCGCCACACTGATGGCCCATAAGCGTTAATCTGTGGTATGGAGATCATTTCTAAAAAAGCCATCTGTTAAACACCTCATTTAAATAAAACATCGAGGTGGTGGGAGTCTAGAGCTAAATAAACAAAAACTGCACATTGTTAGGCATTGCTGGCCACAAAATTTCAGATGTTATCATCACATACTTAGAAACCTCAAAACTGTACTAAATGGTTATCATCAAACTGGAATTTGCAGTGTGCCTCTTTTTGATTTAAACACATGTACTTGATTTATATATTTTAGTTCGGGTTACTACATGAGTGAAAGAAACATTATATACGGCAGTGTCTCCCAATCCGTGAACACAAAATTTGAAAATCCATGAAAGCAAAAACGTGGACTGTGAGGGTCCAGGTGGACCAGCCTGGGAGACACTGGACTCCACTGAGCTGTGAGGTTGTAAGAGCTGCAAGCAGTCTTGATGGAAGAGTGAAAAGAAGTCATGCCTGTGATCACGTCAGCAGTGTGAAGTACTATTTAAATAGTTTTAATCTCTTTTTATTGTTCCGTCACAGATAAAAAAAAAAAAACATCTTGTGTGACACATACTTGAGAGAAGACAACAGCAATTAAGCTGTAGAGAAGAGAAGTCTTTGCTTATTTCTTCCGGATCCTCGTTGGAGGATGAAGGGTTAATGTGTTGTTAATACCAGGAAATAACAAACATCAGTCATGGATGGGGCTCTCCTCACCATGTCACATTCCTGGTACTTTTGCTGGTAATTATACCCCGGAGAGTCACCCAAAATGGCGAAGGAGTCTCCAAGCCGCAAAACGGATGACGGACCAATTAGAGAGCTGCTTCAGCTCAGACGGTACTAAGCATAAATCCCGCCCACCCCACTAACGCACCCCCCCCCCCCCCTGCACCATGTGTTTCCAAAAAAAAAAAACGTAATCCATAGAGACAACAATTGTCTGATAGGTTTCTGTAACCTTAAGCAACAGTTCTCTCTTTTCATGTAGCATAAATGCAAACATGTGTATGTGTATGTGCAGGCCCTGGCATCCTGGGTTGCTGGACCTAACGATGACATCAAACGGAGAAGACCGTCTCGTGCTGAACTGCAGTTGCCCTATGCCCTAAGCACATATATTTGCTTACTTCTGCTTCCTGATTATCAAACCGCATTTACTTAATTTGATTCTGCTTATCTGCACAGTGACAGCGATTTATCAGGATGTTTCCAGTGAAGTGGCCCTCTTGTTTAATGTTTAATAGTAAAGTAAATCGCTGGAATGCCCCCTAGCTCACTCTGTTAGTCTTTTGTTGCATTCCGATAAGCCTAATCATCCCTCACACTGGAGAAAACAATGGAGGTGATCCCAATATTTGGTGATCATCACAGATATAGTACATATTAGAAAAATAGAAAGCTATTTATGTCTGCTCAAATTAGTTAATTAAATGATAATTTAAAAATTATTAATGTCCTAGTCCTTTATGCATAATTTCAAGAGGTGGTACAGATGTGGGTGGAAAAATTATGATTTAATCATCTTCATCGTTCTGAAATTCCAAAGCCACATTAAAAACCAAAAAGGTGTGTGTGTGTGTGTGTGTGTGTGTGTGTGTTTAAAAAGAAACTTGGGATTCTGTCCTTCCTGAGACACTGATTACAAAACCAACAAAATCATCCAAAATGCCCATTTTTCTCCAGCAGGAAGTTGCAGAAAAATCACTTAAGTTGCTATAAGATTGCCAAATCATAAATTGCTGAAGGAAACATTTTTCTCCCAGACGTCTGGTGAGTAGTGGGCCCCGCGTTGGACTCTCCCTCAGTGATGTGTGAAATTGTTCCAAGCACAATAGTTCCCCTGCAGATAATTTCAGCCCAGTGGGCCAGCTTACCTTGGCAGAGTCCATTGGCCGTGTCACCTGGGCCTCCTCACCTGCCCTCTCTGACTCGATTGTTCCACTAAATCCTTCCCAGCTTGAGGACAAAGCAACATTAAAGGCTGTCATTGGCAGCATTTATTGACACAGTGAGGGGACACTAAAGTTTGTGACAAATTGACCATCTGGTCATATTTACTAACTGAAGCCAACTTGCCCGGGGCAGGCATGCTCCCAGACCCAGTGGACCGGAGGAAAGGTCCCTCCTTTTGACTTCTTCAGCAGAGAGGCTGGGAGAACAGCTGCTGGGCGCCACATACAGAAGCTTTTGTCTGGATCTGAAGGGGTAACTAGTCAATGTCTGTGTCACTGATTTACAGACAAATAAGCTTTCATTGAAAACAAGGACTGCTATCTATTAGCCAGAGTCGATAGAAGTGTTGGTTTCCCTACAGCAGACTGAAATGATAGGCTGCCAGACACTTAGCCACACCCTCTGTGCCAGTCCACCAACCAGAAGGTCACATCCGTCATAGAACAGCATTTGATTAGTGAGAGTGATTGCAGCTGAAAATGAATTGATATCATTGATAGTGATGCTGTGGAGTTCTAAATTAAATCATGAATTGAGTTGCTATTTGTTTTTTGGTTACACATTGCCATAACATTTGTACAGCTTTGCACATTTTATGTGGCTTGCACATAAGGTTGACTATGTCTATCTAGGGTACAAGAACAGTCCTTTCTAACGAATTTAAGATAAGCGCCCTTTTCTGAACCATCATATGAAATTACATTGTTGTTTTCATCGCATTTGGCTTGAACACCCACTTATCTAACACCCACCCATCTACATTGTTTTTAGGCTTTTTCTTTAATGTTCTATAACATTAAAAAAAAGAAAAATGTATGTATTTTTTCAGTAGCCTGTAGCTAAAGTATGCTGTCAATAAAAACTGTAATTAGAACCTGTCATGATTATGGATACAAATGTGAAGTGGGAACATGAACATTTAAAGGTTTACATGCAATCTCTATTTAAATCTGAACAGAAGCTGTAATGCAAAATGTTTCCCGAAATCTCACATCCCTTCTCCAGTTACTGAAGTAGAATAACTGCGCATTCATTGACTGAATGTTTAAACCCAGTAATTTGTCGTTCTGTTGTCAATGAAACTTGCGAAACTGTAGGTTTTGCTGTAAAATATCTAGCCTGCGTCCCCAAAACCCTGTGTGCGTGCAGCTCAGAAGACCCTGTTAGATATTGAATTATATGCCTATGCACCCCCCCCACCTGTGCACTCTGCAGCCCTTCTACACTTGTGTACCAGCTGGATGTGCAAAAGCTTTTAAACTCACACCTAGTGATGGTAGCGACAAGCACGCCGCTCCCTGAATCCCCTGCTCCCCTCCCAGCTCCATTCCTGCAACATCCCATCCATCAGAGCACCAGAGCAGCTGCAAACTGGTCATGCATCACCTGACCTTGTCTGCCATGGATTAAAATTCTGTCCACTCACACATGCTAATCGGGTTTCTAGCTTTGTCATTTCACCACAGGCCTTCTAAGACCAGTGTTTCTCAACCTGGTGCTCGGGGACCCCCCATAAGGAGCAGGGAAGGAGCTAAAATGTGGACTGTTTGGCAGGGAGCTGGGAGGGAGCAAAAATGTGGACTGTTTGGCAGGGAGCTGGGAGGGAACAGAAACGTGGACTGTCTGGCAGGGAGCTGGGAAGGAGCAAAAATGTGGACTGTTTGGCAGGGAGCTAGGAGGGAGCAAAAATGTGAGCGTATACGATAGGAATGGTGTTTGGTGACTGAAAAAGGTGCTTTGATGACACACTATGGAAATTATCCACAGGCCAGACCATCCCATTTGACAACGCTTTCTGTTTGACCTTTGAAGAACGTAGCCTACAAAGGCTATACCTTCGTAGCACTTGTCCTTCAAAGGATGCATCTGTGGAATTCAGACACAACCCATGTGGGTCCTACACACAGAATCATTGCTGTATCTAAGATGGCATTTCTACATCCACATCCCTCCTTTTTGAGAATAAACTCAAAATGTCCTTTCTGCTGGTAGAATGTGCTCACACTGTCCATGTGGCTGAAGGACAAAGTACTAAGGTCTTTGACGTTTGTTTAATGATGCAAAAATTTACTAAGCATGCAGACAAGGCAGTGTATTTATGCCTGTACGAAGAAATTAGCCAATATACTTGTCTTACTTTCCAGCCTTGTGCCCTATGCTTTCTTGGAGGGGGTCCAGCTCCCCCAAAACAGGATAAGCGGTTCAGAAGATGGATGATTGGATGGATTTTTCTTACTTTCCACTGAAATGCCATCTCCATTTTCTTCTTTTGTTCTGTTGTTGAATTAATATCAGAAAATGATCAGTAGAATGAGAGGGCTCAATTTCATTTCAAGCAGCTAAGGACACCTTGGAAGGAATTGAACCTTGGAGCACTTTCTACTACTGGCTTCGAGAAGTAATATATCTCAGTTTGAATTCACATTGCATTTCAAATATTCCTGAAACCATATCCAGGAAAAGTACACAGAAGATGCATCCTGATTCAGTGCCTTGTCACAGAAAGCCTTGAGCCTCAACCAGGATGCACAGGACACAGGTCAGGAGAGAACGGGATGCAGGTATAAACTCACATACTATTAGCAGCTTAGAGACGCCTTTGCACCTCTCTGCATGTTTTCAGGAGAAACCAGAGTGCCTGGAGGAAACACACTCAACACAGAAGGGGACGTAAATCTTCAACCCCATGGGTATGACTCTACAACACTAGCTACTAAGCCACAGTGCCACTCTACAGATTAAACATCTGAACCAAACAATATATATTCAGAGATAAAAGCTTTAATCTCATATAGGGCTTTGTATTATGCCATGCCTGTAAAATAAAGCAAACTGACCAACTCCCCAAGTCTTCCACAAAATGGGGAGCCCACCTTGAACCAGTCATGGATTTCTCAGGTTATAAGTATATGTACCTGAATTGGTGTACCTGAAATGGTTTATCTGAATTGCCATACCTGAATTGGTGTACCTGAAATGGTTTATCTGAATTGCCATACCTGAATTGGTGTACCTGAAACGGTTTACCTGAATTGGCGTAACTGAAATGGTGTACTTGAAATGGTGTACCTGAAAGTCCAGTGTCACAATGATTGCCGTGTACACAGTCTATATACAGTAGCACTTCCTCTCTTGAGAACATGGTGTTTCATACCACGAACCGACTACTTTATTTCGAACATATAGTGCAGTGTTTTGTAGTGAATCAGGGCACTGTTTAAAATCACGCATTTGCAATTCTTATGATTTCAAATTATGAGAACTATTTATTATTATTTTCCATGACTGCAATAATCATTCATATTCAAATAAACAGAATAAAACCTGACCTGAATTACCATGCATTAAAACTGCTCATTGGCTTTATTTAAAACAAACAGACTGACTGGATGCTGGGAGATTGTCAAGCTATTCTGTAAATACTCAGATTGCGAGATGGCATGACGTGGAGTTTTCCTGATTCATATTCCCAGAAGTCCTATCAGTGTCCCAATTTCTGTTAGATTTGACGACTCAATGATGTTATAAATGTTGCTCAATTGTAGACAAGCACTTTTTAAACTGAAAGGATAAAACTGGGGGAAGCAGATGGCTGAGAAATCTAAGTGTTATTCCACTTGGAGGCTTTCAGTATGTCATTGGATGTGATAGGACGACACAAAAGCTGCCTTTTGTTCCCTAAGAGCAGAGCAATAGGCTTGGTACCAGGGCTGCACGCGCCTGACTGCAGTTCTTAGGATCACTGGGGTAACTCATTTCAAATGGAGCCACCTACTGCATGTCAGACAGTGTTATAATGTTACATGTGACCAACCCCAGGCAGAAGTTATGGAGGCTGAATCCAAGCTGAAGCTGAACTCAGCGCAGCTCTCAGAAACACCTAAAACTGAAGGTTGCTCACATGACAAAACAATCATTTAATAGTTTATCATCACTATTAATCTTTGAGGTGTCACTTTGTTGACTTTTTAGCAATACTCTTACTTTTAGGTTGGACCAGGGGACAGGAGAAGAGATGTTCCTCCAAACTCGTAGTGAACAGGAAGTCATTTGTATTTCCTAATATGCACATTGTGTAAAAGAACTTTTTAGCAGATGTAAAAGGCTTTCTTGTATGCTCAACATAATGTACAGTTGGTGGAGAATAGGATAGTCAATTATCAAGCTTCCTGCAGTGGGTGTATCACACACCAGAGGCCTCATAGCCTGTCACGATAGCAATTATTACCTAGATAATGCTTGCATTATTTTGCATTCTCATTAAATATCACTGAGGCTAATTATCACTGTGTTTTATATTTCATATTAAAATGTTAAATATGTTGTGACTATGCAGCTTTATTACAAAGTATGCATGCCTGAATATATGTATGTATACATGATTATTATTAATAAAATTATTGTAGTTGTTATTAACAGTATTATTACTGTTATTATTACTTGTTTGTTTGCTGATTTGTTTGTTTATTATTTTCATCTCCTCAACTTTTGCCAGCAGCACCTGGGAAGTCCTTGTCTCAAGCCAGAACCTAAGGTTATTAGCCCGGTACTTTGCGGAGGAACATGAGCAGTTCCCATCATTGCGATCTTCTGCACCGTTCCTCACAATGTAATGGCAGGTATTTATCATATTTTCTTTCTGCAGGAAAAACATTGCCTGAACAAGAGGTAAATATGTAACATTCAGTGAAAAGTAGGGCACAATTCCCGAATCTGTGGCGTCCACTTCAGGTATATGAACCCTTGAAACCCCTGCAGCCACGTATCATTCAGAGATTTAGCCCATTCCTTTACTGCCTCCACTTTCACCTTCTTCATTTGAACACCTGGAAAATTTGCAACATAATCAATTACTTGGGTTTTAGTCTTATGGAATTCGTATTCCTCTGACTTCACAAAGGAGCTGCTACCTAAGAGCTCTGCAAAACCATGATCTTTGAAAATCAGATGAACAGATTAAAATGTCACCAATAAAGATGATAACAATTCCCCAGGGAAACTTATCTTACAGAAGTGTTTCTGGCAAGAGAGAAAGATGATGACTGTGTATAGTAGAGACTGAGGCATGCGAGGTTGTAAATATTATTATTATTATTATTATTATTATTATTATTATTATTATTATTATTATTATTATTATTATTAGTGGTAGTAGTAGTAGTAGTAGTATTGCTGTTCTTGTTGTTACAGAAATGTATTTTTCATACGGGACTGGAAAGTCCAAGTAAAATCCAGTTCACTTATTGAACTTTTTAGTCAACTCTGAAGGGAACACGTGAAACTGAAAGTGTGAGTTTAGGCACACGAGTGAATGCTCTTAATCATATTTCTCATCACAGTAATTCTAAAAGTTTTAGTAAAAGGTATCAAACAAAAACGACATTCTGCCTGCAGGAGTGATTCATTCATCTTTGTTATCTTAAATCCAAAATGCTTTCTCAAAATCCCTAAGCTTTTGTTGCACACTGGCAACAAATAAAAACCTATTGACTCATATACAAAATTATGAGAGAGAATCAGTTTATGAATTTACGGAATTTCTGGCAACAATTTATTCAGCTGGTGGAATATTTCATGTTGCTTGTGGACAGATTTCTGAAAGATTCATCCATAGGTTCTGATAGATTCATCCATAAGTGTACATATTACCAAGAATTTGCATACATCATTAAATTCGAATATAATTCATATAATGCCCAAACCCTAACCCCTAAGCCTAACCTATCCCAAACCCCCTAATTCTAACCTCTAACCCCTAACCTCATGCAACCCAAGAATAATAGGAGAAGCAGCTGGAGGAGGGAGCTTGGGGGTGGGGCTATTGAAGACAGCAGTGGAAAGGAAATAAAACGTCATGAAGATGTCACATGGTAAAGAATGAACATTCATTTATGATATTTCAATAACAATAATAATATACTTATTTGGCAGCACACTGTACCATATAATACAGGAGTGGGGGGGTGGGAGGTGGTAACTTCATTGCAATATAAACATATACAAAAAACTGCCAAAAAAAAAGAAAAAACCCAAATATAAGGTAAACAAAACAGTTAGGCCATGGATCAAAACAAAAGTATCAGAGGTGAATAGGTGGATAGGCTCTTGCTGAAACATCACCCCCATCTTACAGAATAAGTGTCACATGGTCATATGGTCTCCTATATCATAAATAGTGGGGGTCTGAACTGATCATGTAGGAGAACAAACAAGCCATACATGTCAATCTCCATGGTCATCAACATTATTACCCTGACAGTCTATCCATCACCACAGAGGCTTCTCTACTTTCGGGACAACCGAAGGCTAAAAGTAAAGTGCAGAATTGATTTCTGGGTAAGTAAGTAAATTAAGAAATAATCAAGCATAGCCATGGTATGAATCTGAGCCCATTATTTAATTTTTACATTGAGCTTGTAACAAACTCTCGCAGCGGATGATTCACAATACAGATGTCAAGTGATCATCAAAGTAATGTACCGTATCAGACTGGGTCTAAGGAATGGTATTCTTGCAGCAGAAAGCTATTTATGTGGAAGGTTATTTCTGCTAACTTCATGTTTATATAGCCTGTTTGGGGGGGGGGGTTATTTATCTAACTGAAGGTGGTAGCAGATGCTAATGTAAAATCATGCCTCCAGGATATTTGTCTTTACACAGCCCCAAGTTTCACACACACTTTCCATGTTTGATGTGTATACTGGTTCAGGTGCCCCTTTCAGTCTGAAGATGCACACCATCAATGGATCACCGCCTCTGAGAAGGAGCTGGCATGTGAGAGTCTGTGTTTAGGCACTTGGTTAAGTGGTTATTGTAAAAGGAAGAATGGATATAATTAATAAAGGGAGAGAGGCAACTTTTGAACTTATCGTAAGCTTTTTGGTGTCACAATGTGGTTTTAAGCAGGAAATGTGAGCTTCATCACATCAAATTGTAGATATTTCAAGGTTCAATCACACATTTTTGCTACAAACATGAATCATGAATCCAGTAGCACAGCATAGCAGCCAATCAATGTAAGTGCATTAGATACTAATAGGGAGACTTGGAAGATCACTAAGTAGCACTGTGGCCTCAAATTTGCAAGCTCACTATAACTCTGCACAATAAGACCTATCCTATTCCGTCCACCTTCTACAGAGGTACCACTGAGTATGTTCTCACATGTTCTCTGGTTCTAAGACCATCCGTCCCTCAAGTGGGTTGCTAAAACAGCAGATTTCCATGACCATTCTGCCTTCCTTGCCTGACATCTGCAAAGGACACCATACCCAGGGGGCTTCTGGCATGATGAGAGACCTGTCCCACCACCGCTGTCCAGTAGGAAGTCCTACAGCCTCCAAGACAGAACAGTGAGGCTTAAAACAGGTTGTTCACCTGCTGCACACTTTGGCTCGTCCTAGTGTGAAACTGGCTCTGCTAAAAGAACTCACTGTCCCTCTCTCTATACTGGACTCACAGCACTGAGATTATGATCCATTTTATCTGTTTATACTATCTGTTAATTCAATTCCATTGCCTATTTGCACAATCGTTCTCACCTAATCAGATTTTAAATGGTATTTTTTGTTGAGTTCCTGTCTGTATGTTAGTGCCGTATGTCATGTTTATCTATCTTACAGTCGTGCTCTGTTTATTTTATGACTAATGAGAAATGGCATTTAATCTTAGGGTGTGTCCCATGCGTCATAGATTTGAGATGACAAAGTTCCTTTGAGCTCACCTTCCATCCATCTGTGCATCCAAATGCTTATCTTAATGTGGATGCAGGGAAAATAAGAACGAGCTGAGATTACTTAGTTCCGTTCACACAGAAATAACATGTTTTCTAAAAAACATCTAAAATATTCAAAACAATAATGCAAAGTTATAAATGGTATCTCTTTTTCGGCTTGTAACTGATGCATGGATATTCAGTAAAGTAATATTAAAAGTTACAACCTTTGTCCAGTCTTGGTTCTATTAGATAGCATCCATCTTCTAACTGCTTGTCCTGGTCAAAGTTAAGGGGTGGGTGGAGCCTATCCCAGGTAGCAAAGGACATGAGGTTGTGGTGCACCCTAGATGAGATGCTGCACACACTCCCACCCACTCTATAAACAGAATTATCAAGTGTGAGGTGAGATCCAGAGAGTAAAAGACAAGACCCAGATTTTGTTTAAACCAACCAGTTGAGTCCTCTGTTACTGTCATTCCTTAAACTTAACTGGTTGGTTGAAACAAAGTCTTGGTTTGGACTTTTACTCTCTGGACCTGAATTACCCACCTCTGATTCTGGGGAGACAGTGGAATTCTTACACTACAGTTGCAGGGTGGGACATACAAACTGCAGTGCAATACGAGATATGACAGTGCTAGAGAAAGTAGTATAATATTGGAATCAAGCAATAACGGATCACTCGTATGCCAGCTGAAGACACCTTTAATGACGGTTAATCAATTACAGAAATAATAAGAATAAAAAAGTAGAAGTTAGAGTGTGTATTAAAAGTACAGTGTACAGTGAACTAAATTTATTTCCCCAAGATCAATAAATCCTATCTTATCTTATCTTATCTCACCTCATACTATATTATATTGTGAAATATCACGTTATTCCAAAAATTTAACTAGTCTATATTATGATCTTTTATCTCCGTGTGTGCATAACCAACATGGTGTGCTGGTTTTCACTCCTTATTGCTTTATTGTTTTAATTAGACAGAGATTGGTTCACCTGGTGTTTTCAGGTGCAAAGCGGGTGTTAATTAAAACCTTCTCTGAATATTTTAGGGTACTTATTTATTAATTTTTATTGAACTTTTGTCCAAAGTGTCGGACAAGTAAGGAAAGCAGTACATTATAAGCATACGTGCTGTGGGTTCCACAGAAGCCCGTGGTCTTGCCTCTTTCAACCACAAAAACCTACTCACAGAAAATTCCGAGCTAGACAAGCTGGTGAGGTTCTTCAGCCTGCTGCAGAATAAGGTGGGGGCAACGTGGGAATTCATTCGATTAATAATATAATTAAGGTATGGGTGTCAAGGTGATAGATCATGAACACCTAACTCTGGTTAAAGACTATTACTATAGCTCTAGAATCATTCTTATATCTTTATAAGTTTGAGTAACATCCACTTTTGTTAGGAATGTCTTTTTAACATATGTACTTCCTGCTGTATGTTTCAGCTACAAAGGGTTAGCTGTATAGGTTGATAAATAGGGTGACCAGATAATCCATGTCAGGAAGACATTTTGAGCTACTTCAGGTTTTACAAACTACTTTAGAACTGAAACACTCCTATGTTCTGCTAAATAGTTCAGTTTTTCTTGTGATTTGACTGGTTTGTTTCCTTGATTGAAAGACTCACCTAACTGTTTCACATTAACATTAGTGACACGTGGATGATTGTAGGAGACTGACCAATCAGCATGCAGCAAGAACTCAGTGAAATCCAGGTCCTTTAGCTCGAAGTGGTAGTTTACAAACTATTTATTATACTATTTATCTATTAACAAGGTCCTAGCTCAAAGTGTCCTCCCTTTGAGAAAGTGTCCTCCCTGCCACAAATGCAGGTTGATGTTAGTTGCTTTGGGGAAAGCATGCTTTAAATAGCTAAACGATGCAGGGACAGGTAGTTGAGCTGCTGCTTAACCATAGTTACAGTAAGTTATAGCCAACTTGTTAAGCAGCCTGAGTAAATAAAGTAGGACAGTCAGACTGACTTGGTGTGTTTGAAGTAGGAGAAATACGAATGTTATGGATTTTTCTGTCAAACTCAAACTTGGGAGGGAAGCCAGGGGAAAGAATAGTTTTAATGCTACATTCAGATGTGCAAAGTCTATACAGAAATGTTAGTGTCTGCCTATGGGAACGCTTGGAAGGTCTCGATCGCAATGCTTACACAATCAATATTTTTGAATAATACATTTCACTGCATAAATATTTTCAGCTGAATGCGGAAGGTGGCAGAGAAATCCACGGGTTTATAATTTGCGAGATGCCTTTATTGGCCATTTGAAACAGGATTGTGCTCAGGTAGGACAACAGCACAGCATGAACAAGCCTGAGGGTTGAGGCCACTTTGACGGAACATAAGTAATGCGGCGCATCGAGATCAGATTAGATGCGGGTATCGCAATTCAGCAGAGAGCAGCGTTTCTCTTCAGGTTTAGGTAAACCGTCAGCCGTCAGCATTGTGGTTGTCTGTCCGGTGTGCTACCCTGTTCCTGGTAATAGGAGGATCAATGTCCCATCCGAATCTCTGGATGGAAATGCAGACTTCAGGAAAAGGCCTGGCCTGTGGAGGATAACAGGCAGATCAGAGCTATACAGTCATGGCCTGTAACTATTTTCACTGGACTCTTGGCCCATTAGTGCTTGTTTTGAGACTTTGTTGTTAAACAGCTGCTCCTAATGAGTCTGGCCTTTTTTGTACACACACATTTTTGCTTGGACATCTAATTGGTGTTTGTGTCTTATTCACTACCCTCCATTACAGCACTCAGTGGCATTTAACCTAAACGCATGTATATGTCACACAAAAGACAAACAATCAGCAGTGAAGAATCGCCTGAATCAATATTGATTTTTTTCTTTTTTCTCCCCCCCCTGTTTGTTTAGTCCTTTCATAGCAAGATGGGTGGGTAGAAATTATATAATGGAGGAAGTATGTAATGTCTCATGGGATGCCTTCAGGCAGAGATCCTATAAACTTGGCACCATTAGACGACACAACTCGACCCGGACTACCAGGCTGGATACAGGAATAGGCAAACCAGGCAGCTGTCAAGGGGCCCTGGCACAAGGGGGCCCAGTCAAAGCTGTGACAGTAAAAGTCCAGACCTCGCTGCAATTTTGGTTCAACCAACCAATTGAGTATAAAGAGTCACAGTCAAAGAGTACTCAACTGGTTGGTTGGAACAAAATCTTGGACTGGATTTTTACTTTCTGGACCTGAACTACCCACCTCTGAAAAAATATTTACTTTATATACAAGGTTGAGTGTAGCAATATTCAGAATAGGCAGATGCCTAAGGGCCCTGAATTACCTGACATGACAATCAGTTTTCTGGGTGGGGGACAAGGCTCCCAAAAGCTTTGCCTAGGGCCCCTGAAAAGGTAGAGCCGGCCCAGCTGCCGACAGGGCAATTAACACATGTTGTAGGATGTTTGAGATGCGTTTTCAGGAAGAGACAAAGACATAAGAGGAGACGCGTGCATGACTCATAGCAGCGAGGCGTTTTCTCTCAAGTGCTTTTCACACAATTACATCCATTCCTGCATTTTAGACATTTTTATAGCAGTAGGCCTCTGTTTCTTAACACTCTTTGGATACTTGTGATTTTCTGTATTTCACAATATTTGTAATTGTGGGTTTAATTCTTTTGCACATCATCCTTTATTTTTGTATATCATTTGGTACCATTCCAATGCCTTTTGCACATCATTCAGTACCCTTCCAATGCCCTTTGCACATCACTCAGAACCCTTTGTATATCTTTTGGTACACTTCCAACGCCCTTTGCGCACCATTCGTTATTCTTTGCACATTATTCGGTACCCCTCCAATGCCATTTGCACATCATTCAGTACACTTCCAGTGCTCTTTGCACGTCACTCAGTGCCCTTCCAATGTCCTTTGCACATCATTCAGTACACTTCCAGTGCTCTTTGCACACTCACTTTAGTTACATACCTTTAGTTGCATATCTCTTATTTACTTGTTTTTTCCTGTATACTTACATTTTACTAGTATCGAATTTCACTTGCACTAGATTTTGCATTTTATTTATATAACTTTTTTATGATTTAGCTTATATTAATTTTATCTGTCATGTTTTAAGCATGTTGGCAGCAAAGCCTTGGTACAACAATCTCATCTCATCTTATCTTAAAGAACATAGCAGTTATAACTACATATTTGCATATCTTTTGACGTTCTCCCCATATACTTCTGGTTCCAGATATGTTCCAGAGACCTGCATTTCTAATACACTCTGCGTTTGGTGACATTGCAAGACTGAGGTCACCCCCTCCACCCCCCACTGTCTAATCTCCCAGTAAGCTGCACAGAGTAGGAGATGACTGTAAGTTGATCTGTCACACAAGGCATCAGGTTAAAATGAAATCTGCCATACATAATGCCAGAGTTGCACAGGTTTGCACCTTCTACAATCAATTTTTGGCTTTTGTATTAATTTCATTTCTTTAACCAGAATCACGGAAGTGAATTGTGCTGAAGAATGTAAGGTGCAGGAAGTAAGAGACTGGGAGGATACAAACCGTGAAAAGGGAAACAAAAACACTGCAAAACATTTCAATTTTATTAATTTTATTAAGGGAGTGATCCACCATATTTACATAATACAATTCCATATTAATTGCAGTAACTGGATGACTGATAGAGGCCAGTTTCTAGATAAAAAAAAAAATGCAGTTCTTTCAGTTCTTAGAAGTTACTTAGATATATTGTAATGTATGCGCAATTCGCTTTTAACCATAAGATTGACATGATTGTATTGAGTAGAGTACCTATTATGGTTTTATGGTGTCGGGTGTGTTTTATTAGCAAAAAGTCAAATGTGAAGCAGGTTCAATGTCCAGTCCAGCTTGATACCATGATGTCAGAGTCAGATCCTCTTTTATCCATTTTTTTTCAGCCTAGTAAATGCAGCCAGACTGTATCTAGTGGTAGGAAATGACTATTATTATTGTAACTGTCTCTGCTTCAGGGGATGTTTTTAGAGTTATGGTGCCATGTGCATTTGTTTAACCATGCACAAATACATAGCTTCATCCTTGTTCCACACATCTGTAGCATTGCCTATCGCCTGTCCTTCTTTCAGTAGGTACTTGCTGCAGGTTTCCCAGAAAGTTTAAGGTGGCTCACATAGAATATCCAGGGATTCCCAGAAAAGAGCAAAGTATCTATTTGGCCAAGTGAATGTGTATGTCATACCAGAAGGTTCAGATCCTAGATAACTCATGCTATGAACTTCTCCAGGTGCCATCTTGATAGACTTTAGTCAGAATGATGGCCCCAGGTATTGTCTCATCCACAATGATGTCCAGAGGAGATACCAAGACAGCCCACTTAGCACTTAAAGAGCTTGGAGATACTCCAGAATTAGCAGTGACGCCAACTTGGACATAGTCTGTTAATTGATGATTCAAACGAAGTGTCATTTTTCTTGTTCCTTTGAGGCGCCTATCATATATTTTTATCATCATTGTATATTATTAAGGAGTCCTAGGATATGGTGTTTAGTTACTTTCTATATCAGACAATGTAAGTGAGATATAACTATGGTAACCATGTACCCCATCATCACTGAGACATGGAATTTGTTACCATACTTCTTGGGCGCATACTCTGCTATAAAAATCGTAGTAATCTTAAACCACTGTGCAATATGCCTCAGTATCAAGTCATTTTTTACCAGGTTCTTGTCTTTGACCGACCCAGAGTAAATCCTCAAACCAGCTGTTCCACTGGGTTATTTGTATATATCTGGACAATGGACATTTTGCACAGAGGATTCCACTCGGCAGTTAATTTTCAGAAATGTCTGAAATGTACCCATGTTTTCAATTAGACGATGTGTCTGGCAGTGCTTTCATTTGTAAACCAAGTCATTCGTAGGACGTCTATTACACAAGGTCAGTGGGCCTGTGTGTATGAATAATCGTCTAATAGGAGCAAAATGTAGTCAGACCCAGCTACTGTTTGATAGACTACTACCAAATGGAAGGCTAATCCTAAAGCAATTAATGCTTGCCAAGAGATTTGCAGAAAAATGCATTAAACAAAATGGTCAAAAGAGTAAATCTCCCCTTATTGATGTGGCTAAAACCTGCAATCAGTCCCTCATCATTTTACATTTCCATAGGCTTCCAGCACAGTGCACCATATTGTGCTGAAATTTTCCGCTGCCATCCTCACTGGTGCATAGCCTGAAGCTTGGAACGCACGCACATTTACTGGAAGACCAGCCCACTGCACTGGAGCAGGAGGGGGGCAGCTTTTTATCGCAGAGCTTGTAATCAGACAGTCACTTGTGCAGCACGTTCAGATCCTGCCTCTTAGTAAGGTCATCCACCCCAACCCCCCCACATCGGCCCTGAGGTGACGAAGCAGATGTTTGGGTCCAAGCCCTGTTAGCTCTCGGTTGCCAGGCAGTGAGTCTCTCCTCGACGATGGCCGTCCTCCCGGTGTCCTTTTCAGTGGCGGCGACATCCAAACACAGGCCAGTTAAATGAAGGCCTGCCTTTGGATAAATAGCACCTGGGGCCAGTTGCACAAAACACCTTAACTTTTCCCCTTATGTATGACGCTTAAGGTTTTATTTCTTCTTAGCTAAGGGGTTTATTTAAGGGTGTAGCACAGAACCCCTTAAAAGGTTTGCTTAGTTAAGGAAAAAACATTAAGGGATTTACAACATTGAAAGATGTTTTACAGCAGTAAAATTGTCTCGTTTCCATGGAGACCGTTCATATGCTTGGACTCGCGTCTGCTCGTGATACCTGTTATCACAAAGTTAAGAAAAATGGGAGAAAAGTAGAAAAGAAAGTCAAATTGGTCAGCGGAGGAAAAGATTATACTTTTGGAGAACATACTAAAAAGTAAATTTGATCCGTAAATAACAGCAAACAGAAAACAGCGAATGTGGGAGGAAATTGCAATGAAAATTAATTCAAGAAGTCTACATTGTGCTACAACATTAGTTATTTTATGTTCATGATTACAAACTAACTGGACATTGATTGAATATTGATTTTTTTTTCTGTTAATAAATTGATCTTCATATTGTACAGGAGCTTGAATCCTGATGTGGGTTCCATCTATCATCCCGCACACTCTTGGGAAGCCGGCTACATTAAAGAACTGTGTTGCTATTTCATCCTCTTCTTGTTTAGAGGGGAATTTCACCACGGTGTTCAACAGACGGGCAATGGCGTTTGAAATTCGGTGAATGACGTGGTACTCCGTTGACTTCTGGACATGAGATACATCGCCTATTATGGTCCAGAACGATCGAACCCGTAGCATAAAACCGCAGAGCAACACAGCTGGGAGAGCATAGCTTCAGATTGTGGAGCGAGCCATCTGTAAACAGTCAGACAAATCATAAACTGACTGCCGGTCAAATTTATAAAGCAAAATCAATTGCTCATCATGAAGCATATCGAAGAGGTTCTCCCAGTCATGGAAAACTCTTTTTGGGATTCGTTCATTTTCGTTATTTATCATCATAAACTCAGCCATGTTGCAGTTAAAGTACATTTAGAGGTAGCTTAATTTTTTCCCCTTAGTTTGGTTGCTAAGGTCTTTTGTGCAACCGTTAAGGGATTCCTTAAGTATAAGACCAAGATAAGGAGAAAAATTTAAATACTTAAGAGAAAATGTTAAGGAATCCTTAAGGAGGAGACTTAAGTGTGTTTTGTGCAACCAACTTTATTTTAAGGAGACCTTAACTCAGACTTTAAGGAAAATCTTAACTTAATGTGTTTTGTTCTACCGGCCCCTGCTACTTTTTGTTAATGTGTGAGGATGAGACGCATATTTGTATACCAGATGTGTTTATCTAGGCAGGAAAAGACATTTCCTGAAGTAACTGGAGGTCAGGAGCCCAGCTTAGTGGCCCGATGCTTAAATCTCATCTGCAGGATTTACACTGGTGACCTTCCAGGTACAGGAACAGCAGCCTAATTAGCTGGACCACACACCACTCCTGCTTCTTCCACTTATTATTCTTCTTCTTTCTTCCTATTATTATTATCATTATTATTATTGTTGTTGTTGTTGTTGTTCTGTTTTGTTGTGATTAATAATAGTAATAATCATAAAACTATAATAATATTAATAAAGTAAAAGGATTCTAAAAGCAAATATAAAAACATAATAAATGAAATAACTTCTGTGTCTGTGTGTTTTGAATTTCCATTATTCATCATATCAAATTAATATTTTGAGTATCACTGGAAACTTCATCTGTGCTCTAATAACTGTTAGCCCGCATCTGAAAGGCTTTGATTTCGACAAATATCAGGTGACAAATGACATCTTGCCTGCTGACATGTGTCAGGAATCTCCCTGAAAGATGGACCAGGATGCGCTTAAATGACACTATGGTGATTTGTTTGAACACATCGCTCTGCGTATGTCATGTCATGCTTTCACAAACCTAACAAATACAAACCTATATAGCCCCTTTCTGTGTTAATTGGCTTTATGATGTAAGTTTCCACAGTTTCTTACAACAAATGTTTATTAATAAACTTTCTCACATATAATGTGACAGACTGTGATTCTGACCTGGTAATATCCATTCTTTGCTCCACTTCCTGTGACCTTGGGTCAGGTGGTGCTGTGTTTTTCCATAAGAATCTAAGAGCACCTGAGAAATATGCAGGTCAATTTGTACTTATAACCATGGGCAAAAATTCAGGCTGATAACAGAAAAAAGTCTTAGGGAGACAAGAAAAAAATTCAAATCCATTATAAGTGAATATCTCTCTCGCCAAGGGACACGCCTGGACCAGAGAAGCCCTTGCAGCTGACCTCTGTGTGACTCTCCATGGCACGGGAGCTTCCTGTTTCCCTGCTCTTCTCCCCTTGTTGCGTTCTCCCCACATCACTCTCATTTTACTCCACTCTCCAAAGACCTACTGAAAAGTAGGCCTCATTTCATGATACGTTAATAAATTCTGCACGTTCGCAAATTTACTAACCTGACTGGGTCTAATTTTACTTTTAAGGATGTTTGTCAAAATTACTGTTGTACATTTGTTAGTAAGGGACATCAGATTAGCTGGCGGTTAGATGTAAAAGCTCTTAAGCTATGTAACCGCAAAGCCAGCACAGGGGTCCAGGGAATGGTGCAAGTTCTCTGCCAAGCAAACCTTCTGGAGAACATCGGTGGAGCTCTGGTCTGCTTTATTGCTACGCTGGTGGCCTACTGAATCCTGGACCAACAGTGCGTGATCTAGGGCTGACATCACATCACTCCTTCTCCTAAGCATTTAGTTGAACACTACTGCCTGGAAAAATGTTTGATAAAGGATTCATAAATCTTTATAATGATGAAGATTAAAATGATAGACTTTGTGGGGGGTGGGGGGAGGGCTTTCTGTTGAAGCACACCTGCAATCAAGCGTTTAATGAAATACCCAAAATGGCACAGAGGAACCTTCCACTCAACTAACTAAGTCCTGTACTACATTCACCTTGATCTTTTTTTATCACAGCTTTGTTTTGCAAACGTGTGCTGCTTTTTAAAAATGATTCCGCATCACATAAAATACAAGACATGGCTGTGTATGATAATGAGATTTTAATAACACATTTACAATATCACATAAACTTGTGAAACCATCTTGCATATTTACACCTTTCCAAAATTTAGTATATGGTGCACTGCAAGAGCAAGACAGAAGGAGACACGTTAATACAGTATCATCATACATTTGCTTCTTTGGAAATTGTGTGTGTGTCTGTGTGGATTAGGTTTATATTACACTGTGGGGACCAAATGTACACGAATGTAATAAAAACCTGTAATTTTGACATAGTGGGAACCGTTTTTCAGGTCTCATATTTTGTTTGGTTACTTATGGTTGACGTTAGAGCTGGGTAGGGGTTCAGGTCATCATGATAGGATTAGAGTTTTCCCCATATAAATGAATGGAGGGTCCCCACAAAGATATAATTACAAAGTTGTGTGTTTGTGTGTGTGCAATTGTGTGCTGGCATGTGGCTATAGTGCATGTATATCCTAATGTGAGCTCACTATACAAGGCCACAAACAGCTTTCAAATAAGATGATTACTGTATCAATAATATGGTATATTATTAGTACAAAAACATAGTCTGTTTGGTTGGTAAGATCTCTGTAAGTATACCAACCACCACTGATTCAAGGTTCAAATAGCTTGATTCTCTGTCAACAGAGGCTTGGATTCCCAATGATTCTCTGTTTCAGCATGTCATAAAATCTGCAAAATAAACATTTTGAGAGGGAAAGGGGAACACGTTTGTATTGTTCTTTCTAAATTCTATTTAAATTTTCTCCTGAAAATACACTATATACATAACTTATTTAACTGAATTTATGAACTCTGTTTTCTTCAAATAGTGCAAAGCATACAATCGTTTTCACAAGGTCCATTCCGCAACTCTTATTAATTCCTAATATTCATTCAAATATTTTTTTTCACGCACTGGCTTTTTCTGTTTCTTCCTTTAGCACACTGATATATTTATAAATCTATATTTACATTTACATTTGTTTATTTAACAGATACTTTGTCCAAAGTGTTACGTTTCCTGTAAATCACCAGTAACGAAGTTAAGTAGCATTGGAGTAACTGCTATACCACAGGAGGCAAAGAACACAAGAAGAAATTCATAAGAGCACTACTCAAATCAACACAAGAGGAGGTCAGGGTTAGAAGGTCTTATGGTGGTTCCAGCAGTTATAGGAGGATTCTGATGACCACCAAGAACCACACAAATCTTCTTATGTGGAGAAGGGATCTCCACACCATGATAGCTGGCTATTTCTATAATTCTGTCAGATCACGGCACACGGTTTTATTCATACAGGTACCATTTGACAGACAGAGGCTACAAGGTAAGCTTAACAGAGCACTTCTTCATTGCAGTTCTGTCTCATTAGCATACATCAGGCTAATCACTGAAACTGCTTACCCGTAGTTTTTAAGCATAGGAAGACTTTCCCAGAGCCAGTCTGCCAAAATACAATCCTGTCAGGAACAAAACCAAAGCTATAATGCATATGTGCTTTCATCTACTATGCATCATTGCACTTAATAGTTAGAATTAAAATAGAACTTAACTGATAGTTATAATAATGATTGCACTGATATGCTCTGTGATCATTTCGTTTACTTCATTACTTTACTATTACTAAAAAATGTAAAATATATATTGCTGCAATTCAGCCAAAAATAATGCATACATATGCAGATTATCCAAAAAAGGATCATTTTAGAAATAGGATGCTTTCCTGTAATTCAGTAATAATTCAGATCATAAATGGAAACAAGTAACAGTAAGTGCAGGTTCACCAAAATAAACAAACAGGTAAACAAACGAACAAACAAATTAATTAAATAAATAGACAAATAAAAAATTTAATTCTTGTGTTTCTAACTCTAAAAGTTGAACATTGCAGGTAACATTTTTATAATATTGGTTGGTAACACTTGACAGAGCACAAATAGTAGTAACTCAGTTAATAGCGAAACACAAATCATGAACAAATACAGCGGTTACTTGAGATAAAAGATGCATCATAATTCATTAATGACGAACAAACTTGAGATCAGTATTTCAATGTGTAATTCATTATTTGTCCTTTCAGTAGTTCACAAAGGTTCACAAAATAAACAGATATAGTAATATAGTAACAAATATAGTAACTGTTTGAGATAAAACATGTCACAATTTATTAATGATGAATTAACATGAGATCAGTATGTAATTAATAAAAAAGGAATAGCATAATACTATATTATTTGAGCCTCATCAAGAATAGTGTAACTAATTTATTTTGTCTGTTAATATTGTATTACTGTGATTACTATTTTTTTTACGTATGGGTTATCTCCCCCATTTCTTGCCGCATTTCAGAAGCGTGTGATTCAGTGAATGGTCATCTCTGAATGGGCCACAGTGTGTGATTGTGTGTTGGACTGTAATCCGGTCCCGGATGTGCTTTCTGCATAAGACCCCAGGTCATAAGATGGAGTTTTTGCATCTTATGTGTTAATGTACATATCTGAGGCACACATAACTTGTCATTTTGTCTACCTATAGGGTACAAACAAACCACTTCTGCAAAGGTGCAAATTGCCAGTGTAGAGCATATACAATGCTGGTCTTGCCAATCACGTGCAATTTCCCCTGCCCACCACCCCACCCCCAAATATGCCCACACTCCAGGTACTCCATGATCCTGTACTTAAAAAGAGAAATGTAAAAATTGAGTTAATTACCTTAATTTAATTACCTTATAATTACTCTTCATTTTTGGAACGACGTGTTAGTGGAGTTGGATTGTAAGTAAGGTGTATATACCTAAGGTTCTGAAGCAAAAGGGTTCAGTAACCATGCCAACTTAGTTCAACGTGAGGAATGTGTATTTTTAATTGCTGGACACGAATGACTGTAGAGTGACTCCTAAAGATCAATTTGAAGCATTAGTAATGGTGTTTGCACCTAAGTGCTCGTTAAGAATTCTGTCCTTTGGGTCATTATACATTGATCTGTGCCATTAGCGTCACTGCCAGTTCGGTTCCCTCAGTCCATCGCAGAAAGTCGCTCTCATGGGTGATCAAATACTGACCCGTGGTCTTCTGGCCCACTGAAGGGTCAGGTTCTCTGGCCTCGTCTGTGGTTGTCAGAGGGTCTGTTTAGAAGCAGGCAGTAATGTGGGTTAGGATGTGGGCTGGTGAGCAAAGGAAGATCTCCGACAGAAATCTGCTTACCTGGATGGACTCAGGAAGTATCAAGGCATATAAATATGGATCTGCAACAGGATCAGATAAAGTTTCATTGATTAAAATTGGGGGAAATATGTCATTGTAAGACAAGTTGGTTCATGCTTATTTTCTTCTTAAAAAGGATTCAGTTTATATTTCATCTATCTGATCGTTTACCTCTTTGTTACCTGCCATGACCTCTCAATGAACATATTTTGTTTTCAAGATGCTAATTAATTATTTTCTCTATGAATACATCGGAGCTATTAATTGCAAACTGATTTAGCTTCCATCCATATTCTGATGGGAATGTGTTGTTTTATCATAAGAGACAGGAATCTGCATTCCCTCACCACCTCCTGTTGCCTGTTAGCAACCGTCTAATGAGCCTTAGTTATTATATTGGGCGAGTTGCATGGTGCAGTACAGCCAGACGGAGCTGGTTGAATCTGGCAGCCCCTTTGTATAATTAGAGACTTTCTTTTGAAAACGGAGCCTGCTGTGGGATCCGTTGAATGACATCAGGCCGATATAATCACCAGTTATGTTTTTTGTTTTTCTTCCCTGTTTTTTTCCCCAGTTATTTCTTAAAGAAACAATGGAAAATGAGCTTGCTGCTATTTTAGAATCTTTCATATGTCAAATTCACAATTTGTCAACCTTTAATTTTAATAGTGCATTTCCACTGGCAATAAGTATGAACTCCTGTTTTCTCTTAGGCCACCTGGAGATTTCTACATGCATACAAAAATGCGAACTGTATCAACAACACAAGAGGAAAAGGTAACTAGATATTCAGGTAACACTCCACTTAAAGCAGTCATCATAAAGCATTATAGATTATATCTTAATATGCTAACTCGACTTCATTTGCGGTATACAGGTTAAAATGCAAGGTATTTTCTTGTCAAAGTAGCGCAAATGCACATAAAATAAGTACACATTTGCGCTTTTACAAACAATCGATTGTCACACGTATCGTTCTTAAAGGTGAATGCGTACTTGCATACCAGTTATCTGCACCCCTGATTATAGATACCTTCATAATGCATTATAATGCATTCATAAAGTATTATAAACATGGCTGTAACATTTTATTAAAAAGCATAACAAATTGTAGCCCTGTTTATTATGTATTATGAACGCTATATAAAGTTCTCATCTGTAATGCACTATATATACCTTCATAATGTATTATAATTGTCAATGTAACCATTATAATGCATTATACAGGTATCCCGTGTGGGATAATTTGCTCCTGATTTTTTTAAGAATTTACAATTATTGCCCACATCCACAACACAAATGTATTATTTTTTTGTCGTAGTTAGGGCAGAAGCCTCATTTCACACCATAAAGTCAGGCTTCACTCGTGTGTTTCTATAGTATATGAATATATTTAAAGACAGCTTTTTTACCCCTTTCCGGAACATAAAATATTTCCAAACATTTCTGATGAAATGTATTTACACGGCCTGAACATTTCAGGTAATTTGACAACTTTCAAATCTGTTTTATTTTCCTGAGTCCTTTTCCCTACCTTGGCTTTAAATGTTAGATACTCATAAATGCATAAACAGCCAGTCACAGTATTTGGTTATTATTTCTATTTGTAGTAACATTCCTTATTTTAAATGTATTAAATGTTTCTGTCAATCAAACTAACATGATTTTAAATACAGAAATTTACAAAAAAAGGTTTTGGAACTCTTCTGTACTACAGTTGCTTGATATTTACCTCAATAAGGAACCATTTATTACATAAAGGCTATCTGTTCATGCCAGGCCAAATTATTTCAAAGTGTTTCTCAATGGAGAAAAAATTGTTGTCAACAGCACACAATGCTACAAAAATTAATAGCAATTCCAGGAACCACTTCGTAATTAGTTGTTGGTTCCATATGTTACAACAAATCAAATTAGCAAGTTCAGCTTCGAGTTCCGTCCCTTTCGGCATCCAGCAACATGAGTGAAATTCCTGAATTTCCGGAGAGCGCCGTAAA
This sequence comes from Stomatorhinus walkeri, assembly GCA_026784285.1. Lineage (NCBI taxonomy): Eukaryota > Metazoa > Chordata > Actinopteri > Osteoglossiformes > Mormyridae > Stomatorhinus > Stomatorhinus walkeri. The sequence goes on along the minus strand of JAODUD010000019.1, from coordinate 16,416,715 downwards.
CCACCGTTTGCTTTTCGGACGATATTGCTGATGCGCATTTTCCTCCCTTCCGGAACACTCTTACTCCAGTGACCAGTCATAAATCCGTGGTTCAGGGAGAGGCATAATCATTTCCCATAAAATAGGTCTGACAGTTCACATATCTCCATCTCCTCGGGCGTCAAAGAGGCCGTGAAGGGCATCTATACAGAGATGGTCAGAAATAAAGGCCTCAATCCCTTCTTAAATAGTGGTTTGGGGAGAAGAGGCTTAGTAAATGTACTCGGGCTTATTGCAAAAGCTCTCTCCATAAGTTAAAAAAATAAAACCAGTCTATGGCCTGCCTTTGTTGAAACACACACTGTCAACATATATTGAGAAAGCTCATTTCAAAACCCCATCACTAGATGCTGCCCCCTACAGGGCAGAGTGACAATATCCCCCAAATTGTTTGCTTTCTGTTGCTTACATTAGATCTCACTGCATAATAATGTGCTGACAACATTAACATGAAAACAAAAGGGGGTGCATTTAAAAGTGCTGTTCCAGGCTTGCGATCATGTGACTCCTCTCCCCGTTCTGTATGCAGGGAAACGGCAAACAGCCACTTTGACTGACAACGGTTCTTAAACTAATCGCCATGACTCCCCACGACTGACGAGCGATGACCCCCCCCGGGGGGGTCACGGGAAACCTGCCACGGCACAAGGCGAATATGCAGATCTCTGTCCACCCCCGTTGATCCTGGGCTGCGGAGTATGACTGAGATGGATGACAGCCTTCTGAGGCTGACTGATTCAGGTCGAAGGCGCTGAGGCGGAGCGTGTGAGGAAGCGGAGATTAATACGTGCATCAGGAAAGACGGGACACCAACAGACCCCCCCCCCCCCACACACACACACACACACAATAAATATATAAATA
>JAODUD010000019.1:16395570-16407029 GCA_026784285.1 Stomatorhinus walkeri | reverse complement strand
GTTAGGTTACTTATGGTTATGGTTAGGGCTGGGTAGGGGTTAAGGTTGTCATAGTTAGCATTAGCATTTTTCCTATAGAAATGAATGAGCGGTCCCCATAAGGATATGTTTACCCTACATGTGCGTGTGCATAGGTGTGTGTGTGTGTGCGTGTGTGTTTTTACTCCCTAGCCCTCTATCACATTGTAGACAATCATGACCCATCTTTGTAAAGATCAAAGCTCCTTGGGAAGATTTGATTGTCTTCTTCCAGAGGATTATGTGAAGCTGAGTGTCGCTGCCAAAAGCAAATCCAGATTGAACATAAACGAGACTTGCCACATGTCATCACGGAGATGAAAAGTTTTTAATTTTTTCTTCCCCCCACATCATCTCACCCCGGTCTCAGTTCACCCACCGAATGAAAAGGAAAGACCTGTTCAGAGAATGTTAGCATTTCACATCTTACGCAATGTTCCCACAAACCTGGGGCTCTTCTCAGTAACCAGACCTTTGAGTCTCCAACAGCCTCAAGGCTGTCAAGACCTTCCAAGGCTGTTTCTTAACTATTAATAAAAAATGTCATAGAGGGCCATGGAATGCAGAAAGAAATGTTTCACGACCTCTGTTCTGGGGGCACCTCAGCTCGCCTACATGGCTCTATGTTCATTGAGAGCTCTTTGGGTTGCACTTTGTCTTTTCATTTGAATAGTTTGAATAGTTGAATTAATGTCTTGCAGATTTTCAAGACTTTTATATAGCTCTCGCTCCAATACTGCTTACACTTGTCACTGAGCATGAATGGGAATCTCACCATAGCTGCACTTATACTTGGCTCCTTGATAGCTGTGTGATAGCAAGGAGCTGTTTGCCTCACTTGTACATCTCTTTGGACAAAATTGTCTGTAAATAAATAAAAGTAAATGTAAATTATTCTTCACCATCATTTTCCACGGTCCCATACTCAAAAAATAATAGGACAACATTAGTCACAATATGTGTCATACCCTGCCCGGAACCAGCCCTGTGTGTGCCACACCCCCTCGCTCCTCGTGTGCAAATGCTGATTGAAACCATCTGTATTCCATCCGTTTGATTGTGATTCTCTGTTGCCTGACTAGTTCCCTGTAAGCCTTCTGTATTTAGTCCGCGTCTGAGTTCGTATCCCCAGATCAGTCATTGTGATGTTTCGTGGCGTTTACCCGTGTTTGTCCGTGAATAAACCCCGCTTTTTGGAGATTCCTGCCTCTTCTCGTCTTGCCTGCCCGACACCGCTTGCATCCAGGCGCGCTGCACCCGCAGTCGTGACAATATGTGGACTGATATTGCATTTCTTTTTCTATCAGAAACAAAGTGTCATACAAGTGAGGAATGCTGGGGATCGAATGGTCAGCAAGCATCTAAAGATTTTGCTCAAGGGCCAAACAGCGACACGTTTATACTGCCAGCCATGGGATTTGAACCCACGTCCTTCCACAAACAGATGCCCAGCACACGGAGCTACATACCACTGATATAAATATATTGTAAAGCTTTTGTTTTTCTGCTCGACATTTAAGCTCAGTGCTCTTCATCACACCTCCTTCCGAACAATGGCATCCACACCCAAGACAAATGAAAAGTGGGAGAACCAGAAATACTAATATATTGATGAGCCTACTGACTGGTAAGCAGTAATCAGGACTGCGTTTGCAGGCACTTCAGCGGCAGTGCCGATGGGCCCATGGCCACAGATTTCCTGTATCCAAGCGCCTGTAGCACTGTTAAAGGTGCAGTATTTGGAGCACGTGCTTGTGTCTCACATTAGAGTCACGCAGTCGTCATTTGTCTGGTGTATTTTACTGGCGCTTCAAATTAAGTGTTAAATCATATGACAGATTAAACTGCAGGTTAAGTTGGTCTGCACAGCTAAACTGTCCATTGAGGCAGCATTTTAATTGTCGATCATAATGGCAGTGATACTCTCCGAGGAGACTTTAGGAGAAGTTTAAGGCGGGGCGAGGGATCAAAATTAAACTAAGGCAGCAAGCAACACCAGGAACAATTCCAATGGTAGGTAGTATTGATGGGACATGTAACACAAGACTCGTCGAAGTGAAGCCCAGTGACTCGAAACTGGTGATGGAAGCTTGTGTCCTTTATGCAATATCATGCGACCAATGACATCCTGCCCATCCTGAGGTGCCAGAGGTTCCCTATCTTGTTGGCTCTTCGAGGCTTTTATAAAAGCGAGGTGATACCTTAGAGACTGACAGCTATACAGTTTGTATTACATACAAACATCCCACCATTATGGAAAGTGGCTCTGGAAGATCCTCAAATTTCTGGTTATAGCTTGAGTTGATGTTTCCCAGTAAGGTGAATAAATATTGATATGGAAAAATACTAAATTATTTATTATTATTATTATTATTATTAATAATTCCTTTGCTTGTTCAATGTGCCAGTTCTCACCTGTCCATTCCGTTGTTGTAAATCTCTTTGGATAAAACCATCTGGCAAATGGATAAATGTAAATGACTATATTCATATTATTTATCATTATTATACTGGCCAGGTTTGCATTGCTCCAAACATCTGTCATATGGCAATAACATCCTCAGTGTGCTAAATATCTTCATTGCCCCCGTGAGACTGTCAAGCTACACCCCAAGGCATCAACACCTCATTCTTTCCCTCATCTTCCCAGTTTAAGAATTCCCCTGTAATCCCCAAAAAGTGCAAACAAGCACACATATTGCAGCACCTAGTTGGCAATAGTTTAAAAACCATTGGGTTCAATTAATGAATCCCAGATCCATCACAATATTTTATTATACATATATAATCACTGATAATATGTATAAGGAAACTGAAAGAAACTTTGTCTTTTTCTAAGATTATATTTAGCATAAGACAATCAGACCCTGCGGTCATACCAGTCACATTATTCATTTGATGCACATATAGATGTCATTCACAGATTGTTTGAAGCATTGTTGAATCCCACAAGGGGCCTCCGTACATTTGAATAAAAGGTTTAAAGACTCCAAACATGTTCAGGCACTTTATGAGGAACACCCAAAAACTTCACAAAGCCTCATCAGCCCATCTCTAGTAAGTAGGAACACAGGAAACTACAATAACTAACACATGGTAACTATAACTGAGAAGTATGCAGCAACACAGAGAAACAGCTGCAATGAACCTCTGAGAAACAAAGTAAGAACAAGCACTAAAATACAATACTAACAGGACACAATGCAGGACAGGTGAGACCCATAGCCAAAACAACCTATCACTAAGGGCACAGGGCAACAAGGAACAGGTGGAGTGAATTACAATTACAAACACTGAATTACAAACACTAGTGATTAGGAAACAGTAGCAACACAGAGGACTAGCGCATAGGACAGGGTCAGATGCACGAACCCTGACTTGGTTGTTACCAGTTTTTATTTCCTTATTATTTAATTTCTTACACATTATTATTATGCATAAGCTGGCACAGCTATCTGAAGCTGAAATTATTTGATATGAGGCAGCCCCGTGGTTGTACTTTGCTAAGGATCGACCTCAGTGCTCATCCTTAGCTCTGTGTTTGTGGAGTTAGCATGTTAGCCCAGGTCTGTAGCAGGTGTTCCAAGCTCCTCTGGTAGACCATGATCAGGTATTAATGCAGGCTGCTGTAGTGGGTGATTAGGGCTCTGTGATGGGCTGGCTTCAAAATCAGCATGTCCCCTGAGCTTCCGGGGACACGCTGCAGGCTCCCTGTCACCCTGCACTGGGCAAGCTGTTATGGAAAATGGATGGGAGGGTTATACGCGGGGGCTGTGGAGCTTATCCAGTCAGGCATCTGTGCCCATATCCTGCAGGTCGTGGGATCAAATTCCTTGGCTGGTAATGTGATTCTTCTCACTGCTGAGCCACAGAGCAAGGCTCTTACCCCCAAGTCTTGCAGAGATGCTGGCTGACCCTTTATTCTGGCCATTTCTTCGTTTAAACATCACTTTGGACAGAAGCATCTGCTAGATTTATAAATTCATCTTTAGACGAAAAAGCACCTGTCTGGGTGTTCAACAGTAGAGTAGAATGCCACCTGAAGGGCAACTGCCCAGGTGTAAGGTGGGCATCTCTCAAAAGGCACAGGATTATACGGGATGAGTGATTGCTGCTTGTTTATATTTTATCTGTTTGCAACACCTCATCAGGACACTGAAAGTAGAAAGCGTCTCTTTGATAGAATTGGCTGCCATTGACTCGTCACACCAGCGGACACAAGAAGTGGCTGTTCACTTGGGGTGCGTTCTTAACTAACCCCTCCCCCAATTGCATATTCACATGTGGCCAGCACTCAATCATCCAAACGGCCTGGCAATTGACTTTTTAAATGCCACATATTTGTTTTCCAGGGAGCTCGTCCTGACACACTGTCAATAGCAAAGTTCTTTGTGCAAAGCCCCTTGGTTGGGCTTCAAGCTTGACGCTTTTATATCTCTGCTTTAAAAACTTTTTGCACATTTGTGTGTCTGTGATTTTGTGAAGCCGGGTCTGCACCTGCCATCTTGATCAGGCTGTGGACTGCCATGTGTCATCTGTATGGATGGATGGCTGGATGGATGGAAACTGGATTGTTTTTTGTTTTGTTCACTTATTCTCCATTCAGTAGTGAATGTGCATGGGTGCCTTCTCTGATTATCCTTCCTTATTGTCTGCATAGTTTGCACCATGGACAATACTGCCATTAATAATTCACAGCCGCTGGACTGCCTGTGAACCTATCTGAGGCCTCCCAGATTGAATGAAGACATCTCCATTCAGGCGGCGGGGTTGATCTCTCGAAGTGGGTCATGCTAAACCAACTGTAAAATGAAATCTACTGTTCCGGACGCTTCTCTGAGACCCTGGTCCTATGTGTCCGGTCAGCCTTGATGTGGTACATGCAGACTGTCGAACGGCATTGATGATTACAGGAAAATAAGAGCCAGCCATTTGAGGTATGGGACCTTCACGTTGCATTAACCCATCTAGTAGTACAGGTGGTAATTACTCTGCCTCACAGACCCTTTGTTCTCTCAAGTATGCAAATTAATGGCACAGATTCAAAGTTCAAACAAAGTTGAACCTGTGCACTGCTTAAAGAGTTTTTTTTTCCTCTTAATCACTTTTACAATCATTATCCATGCAAAAATTTTTTAAGAGAATTTTCCCCTTGATCCTATGTTTAAGGGTACACCAAGGCTTTGGAGACCAGCATCACTTTTGTTGCATGCATATATTCATCTCTGCAAGAGTGAGCCAACTCTAGCTTTGTGATGCATTAACTAGAAGTGTTCATGGTGTGAAAACGGCCATCATGAACACATTATGGGCATATCAAGCATTTTAAGATTTTATAAATGAGTTTATAAAATATTGCACAGACATAGCCTATACCCTCCTTATGCGACAAGATAAAACTGTCAAACCCTTCATAAGTAAAACGCATCACAGCAGGTGTCTCCAATATTTTTTTTGCTGACCTCAGCTTCTGGGAAATTATCCCTGGAAGAAAGACCGCAATGAATGTTTCACAGCCCCAGTTATGGTTTGGAAAAACATTATTTAAAAATCAGTGTTTTCCAGCCCAGTTACTTCAGGGCCCCCACACTCTCGGTTGAAGGTCTTTGTATTGCTTTTAGTGTCATGCTGTTGGAGACGCACTTGGGCCTCTATAATAACTAGATGTCAATTCCACATCATCAATCACAGTAACTTTCATTCAGCAATCTATTTCCGTGTTGATCTGGAATGTCATCCTCAGAGGGAAACTAATGTCCCCTGCTGACCCCATAAATAATTACTGCTCCTAAATATATTCTGCTTATTCTCTGAAGATGGATTAATTTTAGGGACCGTACTGGTGTCCCTGGGCTTCTTAACACGTGACTCAGTGGAAATCATCCTTGATGGGCATCACTGGGTGTTCTGAACACCGCTACTGACTATTTGGGTTTTGCTAAGCCCTGTAGGCCTGACATTGAGACTAGTTTCTGGAGAGGGTTAGCATGGACGTGCACCGGGCGAAACGGTGGTTGGTGACAGAAATAAAGGCAAAGCATGTCCTCCCATCACACCATGGCACTGGACAAATTGGGTCTAAGCTACACATTTGCTGGGATCACATTCTTTTTGCAACATCTCTGCACCCAGGGATAGAGTTGGGACATGGATACCCTGGCAGATTCAAGGGACCCAGTACTTTTCAGGCCTTTGCACTCCCCGGGTTAAGAATGTTTGACTTACATTGCGTATACTTAGACTAAATGCAATGGTTATAACGACCTTACACACTAAGTTGTGACACTTGTGAGAACATTGCACAGCTCCAGCAGTTTGGCAGCTCGAGGTATAGTACAATACCACATTTTATTATCAATTGTATTATTATTGTTATTATGTGCTGTATTATATTTTTTGATTTGACTAAAATTCAGCCTAAAGACAGAGCTAGAGAACGGATCGTGCTCGTAACCTGGAGACTGCCTGTATGTACTGTAGCATTATTTATAGGGACGAGAGTCAAGGTCATAATCTAGATTTTTTGGATATGGTCCTGTCTATAACCTATTCTTCTATAGATTCTATATATAGCAAAAAAAGAAACAATACTCTTGATCAAATCAATATTCTTCTGTCTTTAATGCCTCTACAAGCCCTGAGAATCACACCCATCTAGTAATCCCGGTGACACATGACTTGGCAGGGAGGACAGCATCTGTCTTTCAGCCTAACTTGTTAGGCCTGGAGCTGAAGTCCATCCATCCATCCATCCATTCATACATCGACCCATACATCTTCCAACCATAAATCGGAGACAGGCTTTACTCAGTCTGCAGTCGGCAAGGCTGGGATACATCCTGTTTATCTGCTCTACAGAAGTCTGCAAACTCTGTACTGTTAAGAGCTGATTGAGTTTAGATTTATTTGCAAGACATTTCAAGTTACTTTATACGTTGATACATGTAATACATGTTAAAAATCAAACAAGATTTTGAGGATCTTCCTGTTGGTGCACCAGTAGAGCACCATGTAGGTTGTGCAGTAGTGAGGTGTCACCATGGAGCCCAGAGACCACAAACCAGCTGGCTTTGGCTCAGCCCCTACCTACCCGTCACTGTCCGGTGACACTCCCTGTTGGGGTATCCCTGTTACAGGGCTGAGGATGCTCTCCTTCAGGTCCACCATATCACCTACTGACACCCACAGCACAGGAGACAGAGGGCGGCCAGTGGTTGATGGAACTGTGTGCTGCTTGTCCCTGTCAGCCCGCAGTCTCACTGGGACCCACAGAAAACACAGGATTTCGATTCCAAAGCTCGGCTTGTGACAGACGTCAAAGCAAACTAGCTTAAATCAATCCTTTCAATAATCCTAGACTGGCCATTTTCCCCCCCTATTTTCTTTCACTCATGTTATTGCAGGTATTTTAGGCTGCAATTATTATAAAGTTGTTTTTGTTGTTATATGTCGTCCCCATTGCCTTCACCAGAATAAGCGTTTAGAAGACTGATGGCTGGATGCTATATATTGTATCTGATCTGCTGAGGTAATCTTCACTTGATCGATTTTAGTAATTAGCCTCAAATGTCACCCTTTCTCTGCCTCTTTGTGTTTTTACTCAGCATCACATTAATATTCAGGGAAAAGCAGCAGAATCAAAGGGCTCCTCTGCCAGTGTCCCAGCTTTTCATCCACCTTCGTTGTCCCAGTCGCAAACAAATGCGTTTGTTTATTGTCACCAAGCCTAGACCCTTTCGCTCAATAGAAAAACACACACACATGTACAAAAACACACTGTCCTTCCACGGCACCTCCATGTGATGATGATCATGTCTGTGTACAGAGGCCCTGTAGTACCAGTAGGGGTGACAGCCAATAGAATCAGAGTGGCAGGCCTGGAAGGGGATTCTGCCCATTCTGGAGTTTCACAGCCTGAAGTATAGTCAGCATCATGGGTAGCAACCAGATCCAGTCAAAACTGGGTTAATCCCCATCCTGAACCTAAGGCAGTTAACCGGGAAGTGTGCAGGATAACGGAAGCCTGGTATGGAACACTTCATGTTCTGATGAAGGACAGTCGTCCTTCCCGTGATCTGCAGTGTCACTTGTCTCACGTCCTCATGTTCGTGTCACTGAGGCTGCCTGAGTGTCGGTAACTTAAAGGGGAAGGAGGAAGTCACACTACAGGGACATCACCTCAGGGCCTCCGAGTCGCCCTCAAGCCTCCTGACAGCCAGGAGCTGGGGATTAAGCTGGCAGGCCCAGCCATGTTATAGTGCCAAGAGCTGAAGCCCATCCAGGGCCTGAATGCTCAGCAGTGGAGTGCTCTTCTGCTTTCTAGAACAGTCAGCAGCACTTTGAAACAGGCACTCAAATTTTCTTTTAAACGGATTCACACTTCCACTTCTTGCGTGTGATTGGTCCCAGGTGACAAATCTCCTGGAAAAATCCAGGGACCAGATGCACAATACAGGGATGTACATTTTTGTTCCTAAAACACCAAATAATTTCAGGAAATCAATGCTGATTAATACCAATATTGATCATTCGTTCATTAATTGCTACTTTTGTAAATGTGCTTTTCTTTGGGTTTTATTAGAAAGCATTTCTTTTTTTTTTCAAAATACTATTTTGGTTGCTACTTCATTTGAACATATTTTGCTTTTTTAATGAATTGGAGTTCTAGTTTAATGGGTTTTATCTGGCTGCGAGCTGAATGCCGTGGATTCTCTGAATGGTCTCTTAGCTTGTGCCCCCTATTTGAAATTAATTCTAGCAACTAGACCTTCCTGAAAAAACATTTTAAATAGCCAAATAACTTGCACGAACATGTTCTACTTTGTTAGCAGTCATACCACCTGCGGATCAGACTCGGTAATCCATCTGAAGCTGAGTGGGTTTGGGCCTGGCCGGTACCTGCATGGGAAAGCTGGGCTGCTGCTGGAAGAGGTTCTGGTGTGGTTAGCAAGGTTAGTCCATCCTGTGGTCTGTGCGGATCCCAGTGCTCCAGTGCAGTGAGGGGGACACTGCGCTGTACAAAGGGTGCCGTCCTTCAGATGAGATGTAAAGCTGAGGTCCTGACTCTCTGAGGTCATAAAAGATCCCAGGGATTTATTCAAAACAATAGATCAGGTACCCTGATGTCCTGGTTAGATTTGCCCCCTGTGGCCCAAAACTGGCCACCTAATTGGTGAATTCTCTCATGCCCTTCTTCACTTGGGTTACTGTGTGGTGAGCGTACTGGTGCAGAATGACGGCTGTTATCAACAGATTACAGTTAACATGTAATGTGACTGTTATTCCTATTTTCATTTAAAAAAAAGACACGTACGTGAATGAAAAGGCTATAAAACGTCATGAACATGCTTGCAATATTTCAACATTTCCGTTTTTCCAGCATTTAAGACAGAAATGACACCGGATAACAAACTGAACTGGCACATGATTTTTTTTTTTTTTTATTCTTCAAATATTTCTTGCAATTCCTCCCTAGAGTAAATCTTAGCTCAAGGACAACGTTTACTCAAGGCTGTACTGCAATAAATTAGTGTCCACGTCTAGTTTGTTGTATATCAAATAAAACATCGATAATGGAGGGTAATTTTGAATTTCCTCAACAGGAAATGATAAACGTATTAACTGTGGGCTTATCAAAACGCATTTCCCTTATAATGACCACTTCCTCCTTAATTTAGTATATAAATATATTTGAGCCAGCTCTGTTAGGTAGACATGGGTGCTTTCGGTCAAACTTGATATGCAAAGAGGACAATGAATATGAGTTGTATAATGAATTGTATTTATCTAAATGAATGTCTGCCAGAAAATGGAGATTGCTTTTATTACATGCTTATTTCCACCAGTAATGCCAGTTGATCTGAATGTGGTTCTTTATGTTGTCCGTATTCCCTGATAAATTGAAAGGTTATGAATAACGTTCCAATCACATTAACATTTTCATTTAATGGGCTGTTAGATCCTGAATATGGGAGCAATTAAAAGGGAAAAAAATGACAAAAACATCCTTCAGCTCTGGAGAGCATCCAGATGCCGTTTACCCGGTGAGGAAGATAATTAGCATCTAGTACGCATGTGGTGTCTTATAGCACCCAGCATGGAGCTCTCAAGAAGGCAACCGTCTCTGGACTGGTGTCGCTTTGTGTCAGACACTGTCTGAGACTTACCTCTCTGGTGCTAGAAATGTGAGTATCTTAATTAGGCATTACATTGGAGACTGGATAATCCTATGTGTAAAAAGGCCATACTCCCACTGAAAGAAGGAAATGCTCCGACAGGAAGTTCGAGGTGCACATGCTTTCACGGAGCTGCTATCACTGGCTGAAGAATCCAGTTCAATTTATTTCTGCGCGTTGTAATTCCCAGCACAGTGGTGCCGAACCTTTTAATGGAAATTGGACAGAGCAGCATCATGCATCGACAGCTAATCTTAAAAGCAAGAATTTGATGAAAAGGGAATAAAAAAAACACTTTAGTAGTAGTAAGAGAAAAAAATCCCTCTGTTTGCAACCAATTTGCTGCTCAACCCTGCAAGTTTTACTGTACACAGTTTGAAAATAAGTACATCGCTGTTATTTACAGTACATCGCAAAGCTCACGATTCACGCGATGCCCTTAGCTTTTCCGTATACACCAGCCATGAGCCAGGGCCCATCCTGTTTGATCTTCCCCCATGTTCTGTTTGAGTCAGATTTAAAGCCAGATAAAACATTCTTTAGTGAGGTAAGGGCTCTGTTTTCCCCAAGCAGTCGGCGTACAAATGCAAAGACTTAGCATTGAATGGTCCCAGTTACAAGCTGGATTCATGACATTACGTTAAACTCTCCCTCTTTCTTAATTGTCTTTTATAAAATAAATTACTTTTTACGCTTTGATTTTTTTTCTTTAATAAAATTTGACCAAATATTTATTCGTATAACTGTATCACATGGAAATTCTCAGGAAGAATTAAATCTAAGTTGCAAATCTTAAATGAAATAAAATAAAAACAATATGGTGCTATAACCTATGCATACTGTGAATTTGGGACAATAGAGATGGATTTTTAAACAGGAGCACAGAAACATGATAAACAGCATCTTGCTGGGTTTAGTCTGGAGTGAAAACTCACTCAATTAGCCTACATCTTCTTCGTTTGTTTGAGTTTTAATAACCGATCTTCTGGCTGATTAAATATTTCATAATATGTCAACCTCCTTTTGAGAAAAGGTCGTAATTTGCTATAACAGGGGGTGTCACATGCCAGACTGTGTGGGGAGTCCCAGAGGGGGCTGATTGGTTTGAAGGGTCCGGACTTCCTGTGTACCAGAGACGTAGCCTTGCTTGCTTGGACGGGTCCCACAAGGCAATGCGGTTCACCTCTACACAACAAGCAAACTGTCTGTGAAATTGTGCTCAGGCAGCCTAGCTGGGCGAGACGACCTTTAACAGGCCCATAAGAT
>JAODUD010000019.1:16377079-16390268 GCA_026784285.1 Stomatorhinus walkeri | reverse complement strand
GGGGGGCAATAGAGCCTGAGATGTTATTTCAGGTGGAGTCCGACACCCAACCTGACACATGCGTATAGACAAACAGGTGTACACATGAACTCAGATTTATATAGCAGGCAGGTGCTATTTGCACCCAAGTGTATATAGCAGGCAGGTGTTATTTGCACCCAGGTGTATATATAAGGCAGGTGCTATTTGCACCTAATTGCATACAGCAGACAGGTGATATATGCACTCAGGTGCCAGTACCCAACAATGCTATTTGCCCCCAAGGTTATATTGCTATTTGCACCTGGGTGTATATAGGAATCAGATGTTTGTCAAGAGAAAGAGGGAAGCAGATTCCACTAAAAATTCCATACCAAATGCTATTGAGTTCACATGGTTATTTCAGCCCCCAAAAAACTAAAATTCCTCCCCAAGGTGCTAAGCATTAGAGGGGAATTCTCCCCAATTGTGAGAAATGAATTTCAAACCCTGTAGCTAGTGCTAATGCTAGTTAGCAAGATTACTTTTTGCCTTCACCTAACTCAGTATTGCAAGGACAAGGGTATATTTTGTGTTTAATTGATCCTACCTTTAAAATCTGCCTCTCACTTTGGCACCTTCTGCCACTGGAATGACGTAACCATGCAAGCAATACAATGCTTACATTTTGGGGAGCAAGGAGGCTGGGTAAAAATAGTCAGGATGCTGTGTGACTGTTCACCCGGACGCAAATAGACACTTCATATTATTTTTTTAACACAAGACATTAATAGCAACTAGTGTGAGATAAATAAACAATTTAGGTTTTATATGTTTATAATATATGTGTCTTCTGAAGCAAAGGGATGCTGTATCAGCTTAACACAGAGATGATGTGCATGTAGTTACATAGTCAAATTTGGTTTTCAATCTCTCTTAAACCAGGGATCCCAAATGAAAATAACCTTGCAACTAAAGTATTATTATATAAGTATCCTAGAATTAAGGACTGGGGGAACTTTAATAGCTCTGTCTCTGGGGGGCCATACAGATATGACTCGATGATTATCACAGGGAGGGCATTTCATTCCCAGTAAAGCATTAATTTTGAATTTGTTTCATGAACAATGTTGCTCGGTTTTTGCAATTTTGAAAATGGCAAGTTGCTTTTCCCAAAACGGGCTTTCTGTGAACAAAAAAAGCAGGAAATGACAGAGGTGAACCGGGCGACTGGGACCACAGCGATGGTGATTCTGATTAATCCCGTTAATGAAAGTGTTTAATCAAAGCCATGAGAATAGGGTGGTCTGTTGCTGCTCATGGAATAACTGGCTGGGGAGCAGCTTCATTTTTAACGTGCCTGTGCCACCTCTTTCAGGAAAGACTGCTGCCGGGAGGAATGCAGGGTTTTCTGCTGCCATATGAACTTAAAACAATGTTGGACATACCAGGGAAGAATGATGATGATGATGATGATGATGATGATGATGATGATGAAAAACCCTTTATTGCTGTTGCAATACACCATGTCACTAGTCACGAGTACCAGCGAAAAAACTGGCCATCAACCCGACCATACATATAGAAACATTACATTACTGGGGGTAGACAGGTCAGGATGATTGGGGATAAAGGAAGAACAGAGAAACCAGAATTACATGAGGAGAGAGGAGGAGAATAAAAAAATCTATTATTTATGCAAAAGAAACTGATAATGCGAGCTAAAATATGTATGATATCCGGAGAAGTAGGAAAGCATCCTACATTGATTATGAATTTCTTTGTTTTGATCTATTGCTGCACGCAGGGACAGAATGAAGCAGCCATTTTCTGAAAGCAATAACAGTGCATGTTGGATGCTGTGTTGCTCAGTGAGATTGAAATCTACATCTGGATACTGAAGGTTGTGGGTTCACGTCACATGGCTGGAAGCATAATGTTGGGGTCTTATACACCGCAGCTCCAGGCTGGCTATGTTTTGGCTGACCTTGGTCTCTGACCCCAAGCCTTCCTGATGTTTACATTACTTTGGACAGTGTCTGCTGCATAAGTAAGTGTGATAACATTTGGGCTACCGGCATTGATAATCGTTAGACACGAACATCGTGACGACCTTCAGATTAATGAAGTCAAATTGACCAAATTGCATCATAGTGTTCCATGGGCAGGTGGACAAAACTAATCTGATAGACAGTCAAGCTAGCAGCTTTCAGTCCCATGCATCTAACCATCCATCCTGCTGAGACACAACAAAATGTTTAATTGGCAGTGTTAATTACCGATTTAGCTAGTAGCTTTAGAATCCTGGGGCTCCTAAGTCCAATCTGCCTGCAGCTGTTTTCTTAGCCCTTGAGGGTTAACAGGTAACCTATCACAGTAGTTACAAAAATAACGCACGTATCCTTTGTTAACTACGGTGAGATTAACTTCTGGTCTCTGAATCCTGTAAAAAGTGAAGCCTTTGGGGCCAGAAAGATTTGTTTACATACCGTAAGAGGTGTGCTTACTTAAAAAGAGCTAAACTCCTGTTGAAGTTCATTACCTATGTATAATCCATGCCTCCTTTGTTAGGCCCCAGACTGTTTAATAATTATATTTCTTTGTGCAGATCTGATTACGCTGTGACTTCTGAGGAGACTTTGTAATAAGTCTCCGCATTGTTATATCATGTTGTACACTCTTACATACATGTGTTTGTAATGTTCTGTGTGTGAGAGCACACTTATATGTGTTATTTTTGAATATTTTGGAAAAATTACAGATTTCTGGTATATGGAGTTTGTATATTCTTCTTCTGAAAATTAGGAATTCTTCCACTTGAACTGTTGTCTCTAACCTGAACTGGATGTGTGAGTATCCTGTGATAGACTACTGTCCTACTCCACAAAGCTGCCTCACTTATACGACGCTTTGGACAAAACCATGTGCGAAATAAATATGTGTAATAAGTGTAATCTAAACGTAATCACGAAAAAGATACGTGGTGCTGTAAATTGTGAGATATTACAGTTTTATTCCTTTTAAATACCTCTTTCTTATTAATTTTAAATAAGACCTTCCTTGTTCAATGTCTGACCCTGTCAGAGATTTCTTCGACTAACGAGAGGTGTACAGGGCAGTTAATTCCTCTATAGTTCCCCTTGTGCTTCACTTCTGAACCCACGGGCATATTATGAATCATTAAAAGTATCCTTATAGGGGACCTCGAATCATATTATCAAAAAACAAACAAACCAGTTCTAGGACCCAAGATCATAGATCTCTCACTTCATGAAGAAGTACAAAGACTGTTACAAGCAGAAAACCACTTTAGTGCTTTATGTCAGGAAACCATGCTATCCATGCAGCCAGTGATCCTTACCCCACTGAGTCCTTGTACTGAAGTTTGCTTTAGGATGCAAGTCCACCACAGCATGAGTCAGGGTGTTCCGGTCCAACTCTGCTGAGTGTGTCTGTTATTATAAGGAGAGACAAACTGTCCACCTCTGACACATCAGCCCCTCCAGATCCAATCAATTCATGCCTACCAGCCCCATCCCAGAGAGTTACGTGACATGTCTGTGTGCTCATCTGGACTGCACTGACTGCAATAATCAATCACCACACACTCCCCCCCCCCCCCCCCATCCCCAAGCAGCTGGAAGTCACAGGCTTTTAATAGGCACAGGGAGGTGACCTGAGAAACCATAAGGTGACATATTTGATGTTGGTAAATAAACATTGTTTGACACGCCTGCATGTTGACTGTAGAACCACGTCCAATGGAGATCAATCACAAGAAGATCGTGAAGCTGAGGAATCTATTTATGGGTTTAGTCAATATGAGTTTAATAGAGTACAGAAGGCTCTTCACAAACAGAGCTAAGCTATGTTTTCCTGATATTTTGAGAAGAATAGTGGTGCATGTGCATGAAACCACAACATCGAGCTCTGAAAACACTTTTTAACATCATTTGTTACCAACACATCAGAGCACATTTCAGTGTTGAGATATAATAATAGATCCAAAATGGGTCCATCAGCACCATCCTTCATGCCTGGGACATTTGTAGATTCTTATGTTCTTGAAAAAAATAATAAATGTCAAACACTGAAATCAGGGAGGTGTGTTTAATCAAAGAATAGCTAATTAATTGCAGTTTAAATATGCCTTTGTTTGTCATTCTTCTCCTTGAAAAGAAAGTGAACTCGATGGGAGGGGGAAAAAAGATGGCAATGATCTCAGGATAACTGCCTCAAGTGATTCGGGATTTATTAATATCCAGAGTAATTAAGGCAGCTGGAGGCCTTGTACAATTACGAGCCTTTCTGATTGAGCTGGAGTCAAGGAGGGGAAGACATGCCGTAAAGCCGTCTCTTAAAAATCATCTCAGCTGTGATAATGCGATTATTCAGATGGAGGGCATGCAAACTCGGGGGATCTGAACTCGACATTTAAGAAAAACACGCATTAACAAAACTCTGATCCTGCAAGGCACTTAGAGGCACTGTCAGAGCATTGAGTATGTGCAGTAACACCATGTCTTCTCTGGTGACATTAAAATAAAATGTTGCCCAAAAGGAAATGAGCAGCACAGAGATGAAGCCTGCATGTCAGAATCATCTTTATAACCATTTGAGTCCCATTCTCTTCCCACAGAGACCCAGATAGTGCGTCTTATTAGCGGAGCTTAAATAATGTAGCGGAACTAGTGACTGGGAAACTAGTTACTGGGAAGTTAGTGCACCAGCTGCAGTCTAGGAGCATGGAAGTAACATAACTAGTGCTATGAATGGCTGTAGTCCTTATTACCCTGACAGACACAATTAGCAACTTAGCAGCAAGGTTTCCAAGAATGTTAGTACCCGCTACAAGATCGGCGGAGCTAACGATCTGTTAGCGTCAGCGGCAGTGTAGTGGAAATGATTAGCTTGTTAGCTGAGAAATGCTAATGACATAGCAGCGAGAGACAGCACAGATAGCCGGACGGCGCTCGTTAATCTGCGGCTGTATGGGAGTATTGTGTAGCTGGAGCTAACGGAGTAAGGCAGAGAATGCTCACTGCACTGTCTGAGTAACGAGCAGGAACACACAGCAACCTATACGAGGTCACAAAAGACATCAGCTGCACACTGTGAGGAGTGAGAGGGAGAACGAACACAAGAGGATGGGGGTTTAACTGTGATGTGCGCTTTATACCGCCAGGCAGAGAGAAAAAGATCATGCCTCTGATGAAATGTCATTCCTGTCTGAGATAAAGCAGCCGGCTGCGTGCAGCAGTCATTATACAAGAAGGAGAACTGACTTAATGTGCCATAACTTTGCTTTAAATCCTGTGTGGGATAAATGGATGCCCCAAATCCCTTTTAGCATGGAAGGCAGAACAGAGAATGACACCCCCAAATCAAGGAGCTTATCAGTCTGGGACCTGAAGGTGGAAGTGGCTTCTCATAATATTCTATCTGATGAAAATATCTGAGAGATAAGTTCTGCCAAGGTGCCCTCAAAGCTGTATCAGTAGGTCTATCTTGACAACTCTGCTGTGAATTCCACTCTAAGTGGTGAATCGCAGGCTCCATTCAGCTGATGGCCAGAGCAGCGGCAGCACGCAGCTCCCATGAGAAAACATTGCGAGGCCCCAACCAAGCCTCATAGCCGCTTATATGCCACCAGTGCTCAGGAAGCCACACATGCAGTCAGCAGATATTTCCAGAAGGTCCTGAAAGCGAGACATGTGGATTACGAGGAACATGCCTTTCACATCTCTAAGGCAAAGAAGGTGTGGCAGTTTTACAAGTACTGTGTGTGTGCTATTGTATTCGTGTGTGTGTGTGTGTTGTTTGTCTGGCTTTCTCCCTGTATCAGGTGGGTTTCTTCCCATTTTCTAAAGACATGGAGTTAGGCTAATTTTCCTTTAAATTGCACATGATAACTGCATGTGCCCTGCATGGGCCATCATCCCATATGGGGTTTCAGCTTTCAGATCTATGCAAGCCAAACTACAGCCCCCATGACCCTACCCAGAATAAAGGTTAGGAAGATGGATGGATGGATGGATGGATGGATGGATGGATGAATCTTCATACCTGAGTCTCACAGCCCTCCACTATTGATAAAAGAAGCACTCATTAAAAATCATTTAAATTATGCAGAAAAATTTGAGGCTAAGTGGGTTAGATGGGTTGGATTATAGATTTGCAATTTTATCAAATAAAATAGCACCAACTTATTGAAGACATTCTTAGATAAGAGCAGTACATTTCACAGGTCACCACTGAGTGTTCAATCAGCTACTGGATATGTTTATTATCTAACTCTGATAAAACCGAATGTGAAGGAATAGGCTGATCATACAATGGGGGATTATTAATTCGAACAGAGTAGCTGCTTTTTCCATGAAATATTTATTGTCGCTGTCTATGATGTGACCATTTACATAGTATTTCAACTACATAGTATTGCCAGGAATTAAGTAAAACCCAACACAGAAGAGTAACACATTTAAGGATTCCACTAAGAGATTACCAGCCTCATCCTCTCAATGCCTGCTTTGGCCATTCGGCCATTGGCTTCAGGATGCATGGTCACAAGACCAGGTGTCAGCCCTCAGCCACTTTTTCAGAACAACTGCTTTAAACTGACTTTGGACATCTCCGTTCACGGCCGCAGGCATACAGTGATTAAAGGAAACGGACTCATGAAGAAAAGGTTAATTCATGGAAAGAAATTCCTGTTAACAAGGGGTACTGATGTCAAATACTTACGTAGGCTTATACAAATGGTGGAATCAAAGAGTAAAAGGTGCCCCAGACAGAAGTGTCCACTAGCCAAATAAAAACAGAAATAATAATATTAAAAATAATGTTTGCACTGGTTCACATGTGTGCCTCTCTTTCTGTAGGGGGTACCTGTCCAGACCATTCCATTCCCTGATTTGTACTCATTACCAGTGAGTGCATGGTGGGATTCACACCCCCAACCGTGAATGAGGTTCTCTCTACTCCACCCCCCCACCCCAAGCCCTGCTCATCCCAAGGCCAGCTACACATTTATCTTTGTTACAATATTTCTTCTTTCCCCTGGCTCAGAAAACTAAGATGAAAGACTTTGTCTGCATTGCGTGAAGTGGAACTGGGCTCTGGGGTCCTCGACCCCCCCCCCCCACCCGCCCAGTTTCTGCAGAAAAACAAACAAATCATGGTCCGCATTGCATGCAAAACAGCAGCTTGTGGGCCTCCTTTATTGGGCGGGGCCTTCTACTGTGGGAGGGGCCTAGCACAGTGGGCAGAGTCTTGTTTACCCGCATGGTGATGACAGGCAACTTTTTAAAATATAAAATGCATAGATGCATGCGAGGATTAAAGGCATGGATGACTGTAAGTATCGTGGCTCACTCACTCCCCCTGTTTTTCCATCAGAGAGGAATTAGGACCACAGTAAATTGCTTCATCAATCAAGTCTCCAAAGTCCATAACCTGGATTTTGAAACAAGGGTGGAGGGTGGAGGAGCTGGAAGATGCCTTTTCAGCAAGGTATTTGAAAAATTGCAGGATGTCGTTCTTCCGCCAGGCTGTTATCAGACAGTATCCCTTCAGAGATATTATAGAGATTTACCCATTATATCCTGAGGTGGCTGAAAGGGGTCACTACCCCATCTGACTCCTGGATGCCCTTCAGTAGCATCTACACAGATGCCCCTGGGACAGCCTGCATCAGGTCCTACGCTCGGCCTTTACAGCGAGTCACCCTATGTTAACCAACTGTCTGAATGGGCGACAACCACTTAGACACAACCACAGAACATCCATTTGTTTACTGTGCGATGCCCACTGTGCAGTATTATTTTTTTCTGAGTCGTTACGGTAGATTTCTGTCCAGTGCTCCCTTTGACGTTCCTTACGCTGTTACTGTTTACTGCTGTCTATTATTTACTGTTACTGTCTATTAATGTCCAAATGTTTTTTACTGTCTACATGTGAGTACTCAGCAACCGTAAATTTGCAATCTGCTTTGGTATTATAGTATCTATCTATCTATCTATCTCTCTATCTATCTATCTATCTATTTGTTTGTCTGCCTGCCTGCCTGCCTGTCTGCCGTGTTTCCTGTCTGTCCACCCATCTGCCTGTCTGTCTGCCTTTCTGTTTGCCTGCCTGCCTTTCTGCTTGTTTGTCTGCCTGTCTGTCTGTCTGCCCATCTGTCTGCACATCTGCTTGCCTTTCTGTCAGCGGTCCCCTCTGGCCCTTTCACGGCTCTCCATTCTGCCCCTTTCCTGTGCTCATTGCTCTTCCCACCTCACCATAATTCTGTGGTGTCTTTTATCTTTTTTAACTCTACTGGAAAGAGTGTCCCTCCATACAAAATGTTACTTACAGGTTTCTTATAGCCTCGCATGTTGTCTAAAATCATCTCCATAGTTATTTCTGTGAGTTTTGTGATTGGTAGGCATGCTGCAGAAGTATCACAGTAAGTATAATCAGATTTCTAGATCTTTTGTCCAGGTTGAGTTGGATGGATGGATGGATGGATTCCTTTATGCCTTACAGCACTGTATTGCAAAATCATCCTGATCTTACCATTACCCAACATCATCACCTCTTGCATCATCAAATGTGGACAGCCAGTGCTCCTTCTTTCTGCAAAACCCCTTTACACCCCATGTCAGCTTACAAGGGTGTGGGGTTCATCACAAGCTTATTGAGAAGATGAAGAGGTCAGACTGCTTATTTATATAAATGAAATCTCTGTCTTTAATGAAGATAAGGAAGTTATAAAATCATTTTCGAGTATATCCCTCGTTTGTTCGTCCTTTCATTTCTTTAAATTTAAGTCCCTTTAATTGCCCTGGACATCTGGTAAAATAAATATGAAACCAATGTTCCAATATTTGTTTTGTTGAATAACGAACAAGGATGAAATGGATAACTTTGATAAACTAAATTTGAGTCCTTGCTCCTCCTATGGAAATTTGAACCACGAGGGAAGGATTCTGATTGGGTTAAATTCCCTCTTTGATCTTGAGTGACATGGCAAAGCATTTCTGTTAATGTGTAGAAGAAGCTGTCTTTAATGTGTCAAATGATACAATGTGTAATATAGGGCAACATAAACATTTTTCCCCTGACTTTGGGGGTTTCTATAGATTAGTCTCTGTGATTTCTTGCTGCTATTAGAAACGCAGAAAATATGACAGGAAGCTGTCGACATAATAAGCAACCAATTCCTCATAGGCACCCCTATTTGTCATAAAAATGGAAATTGTTTTCAGCATTACTATTCAGGCAAGCACCGCCGGGATATTCTGTGCTAATTACAGGTGTAAAATCAAAGAGCCGACGTTGATATGACCGGTGAATGAAATCTTATTGAACAGAGGCTGATGCCACGAATAGAATTAAATACCAGCATTTACCGGCAATGTGACTGCACCCTTTAGGGAAGTGTGTCGTCTGTCGAATGCAATTGTGATTTTGTACTCCTGGGCATCAATTACTGTGTTTATGGGCAACGTTGAAAGAGGCATTCATCAGGTATCTTTGTTCTAATTTACATATAGGTAACAAAAGGGAAATGCATGTTATTGCTGGGAAATGTCAGTCAGTAGTGGCAAATAGCAGCTTCTCAAGCACTGAGGTATGTGGCTTAATCAAAGCTCTGTCACTCTCCTCAGAAGTACAGTTCCGTAAACATTTTGCCTCATTACAGACGCCTGTGAATCTTGGCTTGCTGAGATAAGTAAATTACATATGAGTCTGTGACTTAATTTTGAGAAATATTTTTATTTATCAAAAATGTTGATGCTGAATGGCAAATTAAATGTGGGCATAATATAGCTGAAATATTACATTACCTCGTGACTGAGTAGATTATTGTATCCAAGTGCCTCACGTAATTAATATCGTAGCACTTTTCCCCAATTATGCAGCTGGATAATCTCTGTAAAATGAAATCTGCTGAGCGGTAGCTACCATTCTCATTACCTACATTAGTTTAGTGCTGTGGATCCAGCAACTGATAGTCAACAAGCCCAAAGCTCGTGATTCTCTTGTGGCTGTTAGTTGATGAGGTCATTGGGCCACCAAGCCTGCTTCATTTTTTAATGTGAACTTTCAGTCTGTCACACCAAAAGCAGCTATTCTTGCTTATTTAGCATGTAGAGTGTGTCATACAGCAGTATGGTTTGTGATGCATTATTCAGCTTGGGTCCTGCAAAATGCACCTATGCCTTCTTCTAAATGATGCAATTTGTTGTAGACTTTTATTTTGTTTTCGGCCATTCCTTTTCAATTTATTACATAACCCTGTGGACTGAATAACTGAAAACCTTGTGTGTTTGAGTTTTGAGAACACAACAGGAATCCCCTTTGGAATTATGCGGTACGTTACAGTTTGCGAACCCACCAACTCTTTATAGATCACAGGCACAAATACTGTCCTGGGGCAATTTGTGTCACAGCGCTCAGACCGAAAAAGGGATTTGAAGGAGATTGACCTGTTAGACACCGGCCTCTCGTCGCAAATTGTGTGCTGGATTGGGGTTTAGAGGAATGAAAGAGATCACACATGAGACTGACCTGAACGCAAGAGAGGGATTTAGCCATCTTGACTCTGAGCCGATTTCCCCATGTCCTGTGGTCATGTGACCACAAGGAGCAGCATTTTTTTCGTACTGTGCTTATGCCCCAGATCTCAGGAAGGAGGGTTCCTCTTTCTCACCACTTTGACTTTCCTGCATATGGCTTCATAAGAGCAATCAGGAGAACTCAAAAAAGCACACGCACTACCATAGTGTGAACTTGCGTTTGTGGCTAAAAATAACTGTGTCCACATAACCTTTCCGATGGTCTCTTTGTCACACATACGAAAACCGGAGCCGCCTTCAATAATCTTCACTCCTGTAAGTCTCAGTGCCCAGACTGAAGCTCGTCTTTGTTGACTCAAAGGTAACCCTGAATCTGCAGTTAAATCCCAGCTCTTATGTAATAGCTTTTCCTTCCAGAGCTTATCACTCAAGCAAGAATAAGGCCCAAGTATCAGTTTCAACCACTCAATTTCTGACAACTGTAAGAAATATTAGGCAATAAACACCAGTCAAATCATTATATATCCAACAGGCATCCCATCCAGGGAGCACGCCAACCATGTGCCTGCAATATCAGGGTATTCCGAAAAGAAATATGGAATATAGATGTAAATGTAGTTTGTGAGGACTTCTAGGGGAGTGCTAGCAGCCAGAAGTCCTCGCATTTGCACTTGCATTGCTCTGCTGCTCCAAACAGTGATGACGGAACGTCCAATTAAGTCAATCCGACATGTTCACTTCCTGTTCATTTACACTTAAGCAACCCAGAAAGATATTTTTAATGTTTTAGGGGCCGTATGTCACAGCGGGGAAATCGAAACGGTCTGTGTCAAGCACGGCAGCAGCAGCCTCGTTAAGGATAAAGGCCTTCTTAACTGTAGAGGTTTTGCATTCAGGAGTAACGGATAACATCCCGTCTGCTCTGTCGATATTGTGAGTCGATAGTTTGTCCTGACATGCATTTTCTATTCTTTTTTAAGATTTTTCTCTGCAGCGCACTAACATGGAATCGTTTGCGGAGTGTTGCTCGATTTCTCATGCCTCTGATTGCATGTAATATGCTAGTGAGATCCTAAATAACATGCCAATGACTGCACACATATATCTGAAGTCGTAGCAGCATTAATATGTAATGCGTTCCTGTGTCATTCACCTGGACTTGCTCATACCTGTAACACATAACTTTGTGATTTAATCATAAACAAAGGATGACCTTTATTTGGAGGTCGTCCTCTTTAATGACCCACGCTCATTAATGGAAATGCAGCCCCTCTGGTCACCTGGCGTTTAATGCACCTGCGATGCAGTTGATGATTCAAACCTTCTTCATCTCATTTACCAGGGAATGTTGGCCATCTCTTGACTGGTACAGGAAAGTACACACACACATCCTCCATCAAAAGTCTACTATGATTTTGTTAATTGGATGCATCATTTTCCTATCTACTATTCTCCTGAAAGCAGATGAATACTGACGCAATTTCGGCTTCTGTTTGACCGTAGTTTTTTCAGTGAGATGTAGAGTGTACTATAACCGCACAAAATATTGAGCTGTATTTGCACATTTCGAACAATTAAGCTAGGGGAATTGGATGTAATGAAAGCACTTTAATGTTTGAGTTGGATGACCCTTCCTGAACCTTGCTGCGGTTTCTCACTGGTTGCCAAGTGACAGAGTTACCAAAAAGCGGACACCGCTGATCCTGAGAACTGTTCCAAAAGACATTTCGCTAGTTTTTCCCCTCTTTGTTTCATTTCGTTTTTATTGCAGCACCCGACTGTTCGATCCACTGGTCCAAGTCCACTGGGCTTATTGTTAATCGATTTGTTAACAGACTGGCCATAATTAACTGTATTAAGAGCTGAGACGCACAGTGATCATAAACTCATTCATACATCAAAGTATCCATGTCCAGGTGATGTGAAAATCATCAATGTGCGATTCACATGACAAATTTTTTGAAGACTTTTTCCAGCGCACTTCTGATCACAGGCACAAAGACTTAGCCTGCTAATATGACGACATTGGTCAACCAAGACTCCATAGTCCTCCCTGTTTTCCTGGCCCCTCATGGATTTTCATCTCCCTCTCAATCTTTCCATCTTATATGAGGTTCTCTGCTTCATGATCTTCTCCTTCTCCATCCATCCAACAGTGAATGACCAATTCAGACCGGCTTATTTTCATGTAATAAAAAGAGGGACTCTGCAGTTGGAGTACGACGCCCCCTGCTGTCACGATCAGCAGAATGGCCTGGCTGTGGCAGGGGACTCTTGTCCGGCCAGGCGAGGTTCCCGCTGCCCCCTACCTGTTCGCTGGTGACCCCTGTGGATTCCCGCTCCTTCTTGTCATTGAGCTTTCTGCTCACACGAAAGCAGACGGCCCACACAGCCCAGGCGCCCTGCCAGGAGCTATTGAACTGTTCAACCATCGAGGTGGCAGGAGAGCTCTGGACTAAAGACTTGTTTCATGTCACTGCTACCTTCCATGTAATTAGTGTGTTCAGCCCTTTTTCCTTCTCCCATTTACGAATCACACCTGTCTCTTTCTCTGGCTGAGTTCTGCACCTGCAAGCTGACTGTGTGTCCTCACGTTCCCTCCCCCTGCCTTTTTCTACTTTTCCCTTCAAACTATCTCTAAAACCACCACAGCACAATTACGGGGACAT
>JAODUD010000019.1:16366104-16376979 GCA_026784285.1 Stomatorhinus walkeri | reverse complement strand
AAAGAGGGACTCAAAGTTCTAGAGATTTCTGGTGGCTCTGAAATGTACACAGATGCACGCGTCCTCCTATATCTGCGAAGTCCCTTTGTTTCTGAGAGTCCGGCATCAGTGTGCCGTACCCTTCAGCTAAACGCCGGCCGTCTCTGGGAGCCTGCCATCCATCCAGATGGTGGCTGCCACTTCCTGGTGCTCAGCTGGGCTGTTGTAAAGCTCAGCCAGTAACAGTTCACCCTTAAAATTTCTAAACAGTGGTTATAGGATTTGCAACCTCTTACTCATATTCAATAGATGTCTAGGTTACCTATGGTTTCTTCTTTGTGTTTTATACGCACTACAATGCATCATTTATAATGTTTTGTAACCATTTATATGTGCATAAATAGAATTTGCAGCCAGCCTGTAGAAACCTTCAACCCATTTAAATAGTGTATCTTGTTGATGTGATTAATTGTAATGGTAATGTACGGTACACACCATTCTTACATTTATATCTTATTTAGGAAACCAGCTTGTTTACCTGTTTTCACTGTTGTGGTATTGTATCTACTACACAACTAGCCACTGAGAGAGAATAAAAATTTACCCTAAAGGTCTTTTTATTATTGTTATTAAACATCAAATGAAAAAGATATTAAAAAGAGGTTAACGAGAACAAAGCTCAGTGAGTTTTGGGATCTGCGCCTGGAAGGTTGTGGGTTCAAGTCCCATGACCTGCACAACAGCCATATCTCTGTTGGTCCCTCAGCTTTTACCTCAACCTTATACACTAATGGCATTTTTCAGACTTAACCGCATGTCTTTGGACTGCAGGAGGAAACCAGATTCCCCAAAGGAAAGCAAAAACGTGTAGGCTGAACATGCATCTCTACATGCACGCTGCGTTTCCTACCCTGGAGGTGTGAGGCAGCGGCCCGCCCCGCATGTCCTGCCGTGCAAATAATATGCATGAATTATTAAAGACGGAGAATAGAACATTTCCTCTTTTCCACAATTCTGGTGGCAGTTTCTTCTTTTTCACGCTCTGTGAGAATTTGGCTATATTGGATTTGGCTTGGATGTTTTAAGATACTTGATAAACAGCTGGAATACCACTCAAACTTACAGTATAGGTGACCCCTTTTCACTGGAAACGAGCTGAGAACAAAACCTTCAAGTGAGATTATTTCAGCATAATAAATGTGCAGTAAAGACCCAGATATCAAGCAGCTATGGAGCTGTGTGCGTTTAGCATGTAGCAGATATTAGTGTGACAGAGGTCACACCAGGCACCACAGCTACATGATGCTTGTGATTCATTGAAGAGGAAGCAGGATGTTCAAATGATCATTCTGTCTCCTTCTTTCAATTTGTAGCAATCGGTGAAAGTGCTGTTCGTTGGTTTGCTTTGGCCGCCCCTCACCACCGCCCAATCCCTGACTCTAAAATGGATGTGCAATTAATTATACAGGATTAAATTTACAGAATTTGTCTTGTTTGAATTTTACAATGCAATTTTTACTTTAGTGACAAAAGCAACAGCACTGAGGGCAGATTAATTGTGATTCAATGTTGATGATTTGGTGTTTTTCTTCCCCATTAAAACTATGTAAATTACAACATATACAATTACACCACTACAAAGTGCTGCAGATTAATTATCTCAGGGTACTGGAGTCTGCCCCTGACATATAATGCTGTCAGGCTAGTGAGCCGTATGCCCCCTTGTGGCTAAGTCAGGACACAAACTACCACAGTATAACGAGCCAATATGAATGGCACAGCCAATTAACCCTACCCCTCAGCTTCATGCAGTATTCATCTAACAACTAAGCCACTGTGAAGGAGTTAATATTTCATGCCGCGGTAGATCACTATCCATCCATCCAATCCCTTCACTTGGAGGACAGCCTGGCAGCCTTGGGGTAATGCGACGTTGGCATAATGCCCCCATTGCCAGGCCTGACGTCCACGATCGACGCCATGTGCCTCCCGCATGCTCTTCTCATACTCTATGTTTACTTAAAGGCAAAAGCATGACACTCCATCTATCGGGCCTATGGAGGGGGAGGAGGAAAATAGATTATTTGCTCAATAAAAACGTCTTCAGATTGGCTGGCCCACTTACACTAGAGATTAGAGGCAGTGATCCCAGTCAAGGTGGGGGCAGAATAGTAGAAAGACGTAGATATAGGACATGTCGACTGACTTGGACCGATGCCCCCTACAGGTCACGGGGTGAACCTCCAAACTCGGTGGTCGTTATCCGTGACACGCTGTTATCTGAATGTCCACATGAAAAACAGCCCAGCCAATGCACTCACACAATACGGAATATTGTCCAACCTCTAATCAATGCATCTCCGGTGCTTCTACACTCAGCCCATAATGAGCCATCATTAATTTCCAGCAAAGAGCTGCCCATAACAATCATAATAATTAAGGCCTCCGATGGTGTAATTTCACCATAATTAGGTGGGTGGGGGCCACTGGGAGATGACAGAAGCCACGTTACCTCCCCGTGATTCATTTATGATGATTCTTTTGTTCAACTGACAATCGAAACTTGAGAATTTTCATTAATTGATATATTTGTAGATACCTTCAAAATATTTATACACGGCTATTTTATAAAAAATATAACACTAACAGTTAACCGATTATAGCTAGGCAGTTGATGTACAAGTGGCCTGTGGTGCATCATTCTTTATTAAATCGTGCCGCACGCTAAAGATCCCCAAGCGCATGTCCTTCTTGCACCTGAAGCAAATGGTAACAGCCTCCATTTATAGAGAAACTCACCAGTGAGGTTCTCCGGTATGCCGGCACAATCTGCCATAGGTTCTGGAGTCCTTTCTGGACAACAAAGAGCCCCAGAGCTCACTGTGATAGGGGTAGATAGGGAGCTGGAAGAGATGCAGCACCAGAGGAGCGCTGACGGGGGGGGTTTATGTTAGGGTGTCGCTGTCCATGGTACTGAATGGCTGCGTCTGTCCTGGGCTTAGGCAGCACACAAAGAAACAACGTAAGGAAAGCGGCCCAGGTCGTTATTATCCTCCAAAGGCTTAGCACAGTCAGACTTTATTAGAATAAAATACCTTTTTAATTGAATATTTTATGGTCTCTTTGGATATAGTCATTGTGGTG
Organism: Stomatorhinus walkeri; assembly: GCA_026784285.1. Lineage (NCBI taxonomy): Eukaryota > Metazoa > Chordata > Actinopteri > Osteoglossiformes > Mormyridae > Stomatorhinus > Stomatorhinus walkeri. The sequence goes on along the minus strand of JAODUD010000019.1, from coordinate 16,373,856 downwards.
TGCTGAGCCAGAACAGTACCATAACTTACAAACGGAGCATGCGGAAATAACAAAATAATAGAATTTTTGGGGGCTGATACTACAAACAATAAGGTAACAACAGACATATTTTAACATCTTAATTTAGCAAATGCATATTTTATAAAGGAATAACTCACATTTTTGTTCCTAGTTTTGCAAATAAGCGAACTAACTGTTGATAACTATTAGAAACATCAGTAAGTATACACAGTTTCTTGTGTATGATAACCTCAGCTGGTGGAGTAAAAACACAATGAAAAGCAAATGTGGGTGAGGACAGGACACCATCTACATGCTGTGTAACTCTGGCAGCTGTGGCAGGCTGTGTCAGCCTGGGTGGCCTGGGTAGGCAGGAAGCAGGCGAGATTAATCCCACCCCATTACACACCCAAACCCTGGTGCCCTTAGTAATTGTCTCGAGACTGCCAGACGCCATACCCCGCCTGGCATGGCACAGAGGTGCAGCAATGTAGCAGGTATTGTGTCCCTACAATGTGGTAAAACCTGTTACTTTTTAGCTTGTGGGGACATTTTTCAGGTCCCCACAATATAAAGCTCACGTTAATATAAATCTGTCAATGCAACTAAAATAACCAAAAGTCTTATATTTTGCTTGATTACTTATGGTTAGGTTAGGGCTGGGTAGTTACTGTAGGTGTCTGTCTATAAGTGTGTTTATGTGTAAGTGAGTGTGTGTCAATGAGTGTGCATATGCGTGTGTGTGATTGTGTACGCATGTGTGAAGGAGTGAGTTTCCCCACGCAAGCTCAGCTGCACATGGCCACCAAGTTGTAGCTTGAACATGTCCAGACCGTACCATTTGTGTTTCCGGGGGTGAAGTCTTAACTCCATGTCAGTGACCCCCGCCCCCCCTCCAGCTCATGCTCACAAACACTGAACTGGGATTTGCATACAAAGAGATGGGCACCCTGCTTTCTGTCTACATTAGGGGACAGCACATGCAGCCATCATTCAGTCCAGGGATTAGGTAGACACGTAATTTTGACTTCAGGGCTACTGCACCATTGGTAAACGTATATGTAGTTTCCTAATTGGATTACTGTAAACCACTTATTCCAATTATGCAGTGATTGAGCCAAAATAAACCCCAGCCAAATTATTACACTTAATTTTTATTATCGCTCACCAGCATTTGCCTTGAAAATGTGTCATGCAAAGATTTAAGTATGTAGACCAGTTACCACAGAGCAAGAATGGTGTAATGAAACTGCTGTATCAGACCATTTCATTATTTATGAAATACTTCCTTCATTAACAGCATCCCCTTTTCCAGACATTCCTTTTATTCCTCGCTGAGCTGTTTCTGGGGGTGAGGAGGGCGGGGGTGTGTGAGCAAGGCCTGAATTGAGGCTGGAGAAGCGTCCCATTGTGCCGCTTAAAGAGGAGGACGGTTCGTCTCCATTATGATGCCATTATTGGTTCTGAATGATGTCAGAGGGAGACGTTGGTAACCTTGGCCTAGATACAAGGCGGCTAAGCAAGGCCGGTGCCCTCGATTCATCCCCATATTGGAAAGTGTGCCTCCAGAAATGGTATATGAGCTGCTAAGCGGGCATTCGCCACTCGCAGTCGACATGCTGAATGTATGGGAGATGGGCAGGGCTAAAGGTCTCATATCTTCAATAAGGGCCAGATGGCTGGGTCAGAGCATTTCTGAATCTGCAAAGCATGTCGAGAGCTCAGTGCATCAGTGTCACCATAAAACCACATGTAGTATAATCCGTATTTGAATACCTGTAATGATAAATCTGTGTAGATTATACAGAGACGTAGAAGACTGTATGTGTGTCCATGTTTGACAATAACATACAAAAGGCTGGACAAAGTAATGTTTTTTCCCTTGGTGCCTTAAAAACAAGGACATAAGATGTACAAACAGATGAAAGTACAGATAATGGGTGAGTCACATGATCTGTTTGGAATGAGATCAAGGGTTTTTGAATATCTCTTTCTTCTCCTATCACTGCTCTCAGATTGATGGACATTCCCATTACTGCACTAATTCCAGCTTCTCAAAGATCATCTGATTTACTTTTATGGTAACATGACCTGTGTGTATAGTATTTAGAAAAATGTGAATTTGTGTTTTTCTTGTTTAGACTATTAACTTATTTTCATAGTTAGAAAATGTTACTTCCCTGCATTATTAATTTGTGTATAAAAGGAATTGTGTATGAGACAATGTAGATTCATTAACAAAAATGTTATACAAAAGAAAATAATGTGTTTTTCAGACTAGAAAAGGAGAGTTTGGGTTAGACTTGCCAGGATCTCAAAGCTGTGGGTTCAGTAATGAGAATGCAAATAATTAAAATTAATACCCGGCATTTTAATGAATACACATATCGTTTATCTGTTTTGATTGTTTTTTTAATTGTTTACACACAAAATGCATAAGATTTTGTCCCAAAATTTCCCAAGGCACACAAAATATTTGGAGTGAGTAACCCTTCATAAACTACAATGTTACCAAAAATTACATCTTATATAACAGGTTTATGAATAACTGTAATAATAATTCTCTGTATGCTTAGTGACATGGTGCACTGTACATCCGAGTCAGAATGACCATCCTGCTTCTATGTCTGGGTATCAACAATATGGATGCTGAAATACAAAATAATTACTTTCACTGAAGATTTACTCTGGATTAGAGTTCTATACATAATTTATTTTATATGTGCATCAAGCAAAATGGAAAAGCATTAAGCCAAATCATTGAAAGTTAATAATAAACCATTGTGTGGAAAACCAGACTCTTTCATCTATCACAGCTCTCCCACGGGAAGCGAGTACTAGGTGGAACAAAAAATGTGTAAGCCAAGGAGACTGGAAAAAAACTGCATTTCTGTCATTCTCCCTCCTCTTGTACAAGATAGCAAACAACACACACAAACAGGAGACCTGCTGCATGGATAGCAGTAACTGTGATGAAGAACGGAATGTACATGTACAAGAGACATTCCCTTTCCCCCTGAGACACAATCGGCCTGTTCAGAGACACTAATGCCAACCGGGTCCAACATGTTAACCAAAGCCACAGAAATACACCACGAATGTTACCCAGTTTCGTTACTGAGTTCCTGTCTCCCCGGTGCAGTGCTTATTCTCATCAACGTCACACCTGATGTGTCCCTTTTACTGTGACTTGTGAGGTGTGCCCACTCTCGCAGTCTTCTGTGGCAGAGTCCTTGTGGACTGCAGACGTAGCCCTGGGCAAAGTCATCTAATCGTGGGCCTGGAGTTCCGTCGTCCTTCCATCACCAGCCAGACATGGGCTGCAGACTGTCCGTTGACTGAAGCAGAGCGGAGAGGATTGTATGATGCCCCAAAAACATAATGTCTGTCAGATTAGCCCCCATTTGAAGAGATAGCTGATGTTAGAAGCTGTTCTTGCTGGAATGTGGGCGACATTATAATTCTCAGATATTTTAACATGTTTCTGCCCAGATCTGGTATGTCAGCAGTACTCCTCTGTCTGGTTATATTTCCACTTTTCCTGGACTTCTGGGAAGTTTTGAAAGATCATTGTTTACATGCCAAAGTCCTCATGGACTGACGCCCGCTATGTTTCTCCTCAGTAGATAACTCCATATGGTCAAGCATCTACAATTCACTGTGCAACGTGAAAAGTCATTAAAAAGCAGGTTTCTACTGAACACCCCAACATACAACAGCGATATCTCAGCTTTATCCCTCTATCTCGGTTCCTTAGAAAGGAACCCTCCAGAGCTTGCATGTGTACTCAGGTTTCCTTCAGTGCTCTGTAGGTCTTGACAAGACTCACCGTGTTTATGTTTTGGATTACTGCCTCTTGGCTGTATGACAGCTCCATGAATCTCTTGTAATTATGAAGAATTATATGCTATGAGCACAGCAAACATTGTCTTATTCTGCTCCATAATGAAGACCTTTCTTCTGCTACCATTAGGAGGATATTACTAGACAGTAAATGTAAACTAAGGCTCAACCAAGGTGACAGAGATATTCTAATGCTACATGCTTAATATTCAACGAACTTTACTGATAAATTCTGTTCAGTGGTGGGCAGGGTTCTGGAAACCTGCTAATTAGTGAAGTTAACTTTTTCATTAGCAGATTAACGTTACGGCTAACTCTGAAATCCATTATTGGTCCAATTAGCTTCCATTAAATTTAGTTCCATTAACTGTAAATCCACAAACATTTTTTCACAGGTAAAGTGAATAAAGCTTAACAATTTAAGGTACCCTAGTTTAAATTTGTTGACTTTAGTCCATACTACCTTAAATCTATGGAGTTATCCGGCTCAGCAAGAAATCCTGCTTCAAGATAAAGGAAACCAACTGTATTTTCCTGGAATTTGATTGACAGAGGTATAGACCAAAAAAGAGCCTAGACCCTCCTTCCTAGTTTTAGGTAAACAGTGCCAAACAGCTTCACAGAGGGCAAAATGTCAGAATGGGCCAGTTGCAAAATTGGGCTTCTCAGACAGAAACACTTATATCTTGCAAACAGAGTATCATAGATAGAAAATTTCAATTTATTCCAGAGACACTCTACAATATCCAATGATACCCAACTAGGGTAGTCCTAAATATCCCCTAGTAATCACTCTAGTTTTACAGGTGGGACTAAAGTGTTAGACAGGTTAAAATTTTAGCTCTCTATGTATGTTTTTAAGGGCTTAACAGCCAAAAACCAAACCAAAGCTAAAGTCATACAATAAAAGTTAGCGGTTATCAGTTTAGCGTTTTCATATTAAACTTTAGAGTTAGTAGTTATCGAAAGTACCGTTTCAGTTAGCTATGCCCACCACCAATTATGTTCCAGATTATGCAAATCAAGTCTAGTGAAATTTTATTATTTCAATATTATAAATTTCAAGTATATAAACATACCATGAAGCAAAATAGATTTTGTGTGAAACTTTAAAATAGACAAGACAAAAGGCAATAACAAATAAATGAAAAATTCCATGGAAAGCGGAAACTACATCCCTATCTAACTGTCTTCATTAGGCCATGAATAATGGCATTAATTTTGTGTTTACTGCTGGCCAATATAGTCAAATGTCAATGGCAAATGCATTAAATATGTCTTAGCCTGCTACTGGTGTGCCCCCTAATAGCAAAGTCGACACATTTAACTTTTAAATGCACTTTGAAATGTGGCTGCTGTGGAAACAACAATGATAATAACGCATCTGAATCTAAATCTGAATAACAAAGAGGGTGCAGACTTTTCACGGCAGTGGGACATGTGAGGGAGAGAGGGCAGCGAACTACATTATCAAAACAGAGGCAAATCAACGAAAGGGAGTGGCAACAAGTTGGCGTCTAAGTACCATCTTATAGCATATATAATTCATAGCAATGCATCATAATATAACAATAGGCAGGCACATAAAACAACATGTGTAATGGGTCATGACGAGTACATTAAATGTTTATCGCCCTGATAAATGTTCCGTATACGTAAAAGCAGTGTTTCCCAGTCTGATCCAGCACCCAGCAGGGAGCAAAAATGTGGATCGTTTGGCAGGGAGCTCAGAGGGAGCAAAAACGTGGATCCCTAAGAACCGGGTTAGGAATTATTCCACTAAAGGAAAAGCTACCTTAACGCTTGCTCATTATATCACCATTTCCTTGCATTAAGAGACATAAACACAGGGCTTCCAGCTGAGCACTCATGGCTCTCAATGGGAAGGTGGTGAAAACAAGCTCTGATGGGCAGCAGGACATGCCTCCCTGTTATTTTAATGCTAATTAATCCATGCTCCTCTGTCGGAGGGAACAGTTGGATTTTCACATAATGAATGCTGCCACTGTCCTTCTCACATCATGCATGCACACACACACTGACCTCGGAGCTTCTCCCTGAACACCTTCAGCCCCGCCGTGTCAAAATCAGTTCTGCGTAACAGCCCAGCCGTAACAAACAGCCTTCTCAGGCTCAGTGCCGCGGACTGTCGTATATGCTAATGTTACTGATACACCTTCAGCTACTAGGTTAGTTTGGTGACTGATTAATGTGATTAACAGTACATCATGTAGACATTGCCTCTATGTTTTATACTCATAATTTAAGCATTTTAATCCGGCTCAGTAAGACATAAAATTACGTCACCGTATTTTGAATAATGTTCTTTGTCTTTTATTTAATACCTCAGAAATTAACCATGCTTTGAAAATAGGCAGCAGGTGAGATAAGATATCGATGGCACTTGGGGGGTGTTACAAGCCAAAAGTTTGGAAGAGGATCCCAGAAAAATGTGCAAAAAAAAAATCCCTGATTGAACAGGCTGCTCCACTCATCCCTCCCAGCATTTATATTACTTGCTATTAGCCTTAGCCCAGGCCGCATGGAGGGATTTAACTCGAGCTTCTTGCAGCCACTTTATCAATAGGTAAAGGAGTTGGGGCTGGACTCACCAGCTCAAAAAGCCCATTTTCTGGCACTAAAGTGAATGTTCCAGAACAGCACTGTGCTCCACTCCATACGCTCAACTGCTGACATTCTCTGGCACGTATGCAAGAAGTAGCACAATGCGCGCCTCTTATGCAGCTCAGGATGCTAGTCCCTCACGGGGCATACACATATTCACCAAATCGACTGTGTTTTTTTGAACAGGAACTGGGAGACCCAAAGGAAAACGTCACAAACACAGAAAGAATATGCAGCTGGGGGGAATTGATCCCACAACCCTGAAAGACGACGATTTCAGTGCGACCTGCTGCGCCGCAAGGCCTCCCAAGCCAGCATTGATATTTAATTATGATTACCTCCCCCCCCCAATGTGCTCCAGCAACACACAAAACACACTTTGAAGTGAAAGAAATAGAGGTAGAAATAATATTCGAAACACGCAGGCCTTCTGAAGCAGTCAGGGACCGTAAGCTCAGCTCTCCCCTCACATTACTATATAATTACTGTACTATACTGTGCTGGTCTGGTAAATGTGCTAACCTTATAAACATTACAACAAAGCCAAGGACCTGAAGTCTTGATGAATATGATTATGTACTAGAGCAGCAGTCTATGGCTTCATTTGCTTTCAATTGACAACATTGGCTTGAATCCAGCTGTCACCTGTGTCCTGGATGGAGTGAAGGCTGGAGGAAACGTCTGAGTGCATTCAGTGTTAATTCAAAGCTCATCTCTGATGACCTTCCTACAGTAGAACGTCTGTTTACCTGCACACACCCAATTATGAGGGAATATTCCGGACAAAACAGCCAAGAAAGACCTGCGTGAGTCTGCAAGGAGCATGTCATCATATCAGTCTAACATTCCACACTACATAAATTGAACAGTAATAGCTCTGTTAGCTGGGTTTCGTCACAGCTCTGGGACCAGGGTTCAAGTCCCCACCATGTTTCCATGCATGTTGAGTTTGCATGTTCTCCCCATGTTGTCGTGACCTTTGGGTATTCCAGTTTCCCTCCACAGTCCCAAAAATATGCTGTGGCTACATATAGCTATCAAATTGCCCATAAGTGTGAGTATTCCCTGTGATGGGATTGGTGCCTCATCCTGGGTTGTTCCCTGCCTTGTCCTCGAGGATAGACTCCAGACCCCTGTGAATAGGACAAGCAGTTTCAGTAACTGGGAGTGTGTGTATTAGGAACACCATACTAATACAGTGTTTGATCCCCTTTCGCCTTCAGAACTGCCTTAATTCTACGTGGCATTGATTCAACAAGGTGCTGAAAGCATTCTTTAGAAATG
>JAODUD010000019.1:16324723-16349810 GCA_026784285.1 Stomatorhinus walkeri | reverse complement strand
ATAGGAGCAAGCCATAGGTGTTAAGAATTAGAGTTAAGTCACAACTGATTCTTCACAATGAGGGAACTAACAGAACCAGTTGTATCAGCCAGGCACTAAAGCTGTAACGATGGGTTTACGGAGACCAATTGTGGGGGCATTGCTATGGTGTGGTGGCGTGACTGCAATATGGGCATGCCTGTGGTGTGGGTATGGGGCTGCTTAATGTGGGGGTGACCGTGATGGGGGCATGGTCGCAGTGTAGGTGTGGCTGTGATAGGGCATGGCCACAGTCTGGGGTGTGGCTGTGCTGTGGGTATGTGGCTGCTTTGTGTGCATGTGGCTGTGATGGGGCGTGGCCGGAGTCTGGGGTGTGGCTGTGTTGTGGGCGTGGCTGTGGTGTGGGAATGTGGCTACTTTGTGTGGGTGTGGCTGTGGTAAGGCGTGGCCGTAGTCTGGAGTGTGGCTGTGTTGTGGGCGCGGCTGTGGTGTGGGTATGTGGCTGCTTTTTGTGGGTGTGGCTGTGATAGGGCGTGGCCACAGTCTGGGGTGTGGCTGTGGTGTGGGAATGTGGCTACTTTGTGTGGGTGTGGCTGTAATGGGGCGTGGCCACAGTCTGGGGTGTAGCTGTGTTGTGGGTGTGGCTGTGGTGTGGGTATGTGGCTGCTTTGTCTGGGTGCGGCTGTGATAGGGCGTGGCCACAGTCTGGGGTGTGGCTGTGGTGTGGGAATGTGGCTACTTTGTGTGGGTGTGGCAGTGATGGGGCGTGGCCTCAGTCTGGAGTGTGGCTGTGTTGTGGGCGTGGCTGTGGTGTGGGTATGTGGCTACTTTGTCTGGGTGCGGCTGTGATAGGGCGTGGCCTCAGTCTGGAGTGTGGCTGTGTTGTGGGCGTGGCTGTGGTGTGGGTATGTGGCTACTTTGTGTGGGTGTAGCTGTGATGGGGCGTGGCCTCAGTCTGGAGTGTGGCTGTGTTGTGGGCGTGGCTGTGGTGTGGGTATGTGGCTGCTTTGTGTGGGTGTGGCTGTGATGGGGCGTGGCCGTAGTCTGGAGAGTGGCTGTGTTGTGGGCGTGGCTGTGGTGTGGATATGTGGCTGCTTTGTATGGGTGTGGCTGTGATGGGGCATGGCCTCAGTCTGGGGTGTGGCTGTGTTGTGGCTGTGGTGTGTGTATGTGGATGCTTTGTGTGGGTGTGGCTGTGATAGGGCGTGGCCATAGTCTGGGGTGTGGCTGTGGTGTGGGTATGTGGCTGCTTTATGTGGGTGTAGCTGTGGTGGGGCGTGGCCGCAGTCTGGGGTGTCTCTGTATTGTGGGTGTGGATGTGGTGTGGGTATGTGACTGCTTTATGTGGGCGTGGCATTGCTGGAGGCGTGGCCGCAGTGTGGGGTGTGGCTGCTTTGGGGGTGTGGCTATTGGGTGGTTATGTGGCTGCTTTATATGGTCATGGCTGCATTGTGTGCGTGGCTGTGGTGTGGTTATGTGGCTGCGATGTGGGGGTGTGGCTGCAGTGCAGGGCGTATAGGCATATGGCTGTGAGGTGGGTGTGAAGCTGCAGTGTGGGTGCGTGATTGCGGTATTGACTATCTGATTGACAGCTGAATCCAACCTCCCACTTCACCAATGATGAAGAATCGGTCAATTTTTCTGTCAGCACATTACCGTACTGTGTAGCTATTTCATTGGTTGATTGGCAGCATGAAAATATGGGGAAATAGGTAAAAAAAAAACTGGATAGATACAATTCTGACATTGTTAACGTGGGTGAAAAAACCAGTGTAAGAAAGTCCACAGAGAGAAATTAAATTTGGTGCCAAGTCAAGCTGTACGCATTGCAGATGCCAGCACCTGTTTCAATCATGCAGTGAAGCAGTAGGTTGCATTATCAGTAAAGATGTGGATGAGGTTGTAGGTGTCAAGGTCAGAAAAAATTCTCACTTCATCCGCTCGAAATTGGCTTTAATAAATAGTTCCTAGAGTATAAATGGAACTAGCATCTAGTCCAGAGTGCTATATTTCCTGAGATAGACTTCAGGCAACCCTGTATCAGGTAGGAGAATGGATGGATGGATGGATGGATGGATGGATGGATGGATGGATGGATGGATGGAAAATGGACCATGACTGATTCAACTCACTCTAGACAAAATGTTTACCAAACAACAAAACTTACATCCTTTCACGCCTGTCCATCCATCTGCTTTCGATTGAGCATGTCTAATATGATGTATCTGAAATATCCTGTCACTCTCATAGGAATAAAGGAGAATATGGAGCATATCGGTTAATCTTCCCAGCATATTTGGTGAGAGCTGTAACTTCCCCAGCCTTGGCTATACCAGCTGAATCTTCTACTTGCAGAATTTATATCCTTGTTTCAAAATTTCTATTCAAACTTTTCATTCAAGCCCCTTTTTCTTGTATGCAGCAGCAGTAAACTACTGCACCCTCTGCATTGTTTCTTCAGCACTAATGATGCATCTCGGCACGTCTCCCAACAATGGCAATCTGTTCCTGGCTTGGGGAAGCGGGGCATTTGGCTGCTGGTGACTGAGTGAGGAGACAGCGAGGCCACAGGGGAACAGAGGTATCCTTTTTAAACGAGGCCTTACCTGCGGGGCTGGTTTTCCAGTTGAGGGACCATGCTGTCAGTGGCTGCTTCCTGAAATTGCAGCAGAACAGGTAAAATGTCAAACTATGTCACGCCACAGCGAGAACGTGACACGGATGTCAGAAGAAATATTTCCTGAGGCAACAGAATATTTCTGGCCCGCTATGGAGTACTTGTGAAATAATCTTGTGTACCTGGAATCGGTGATTCCCATTAGAGCTGTTTGATCTTTCAAAACTTTGACATTTCCCTGTTTGATTTTCTTTCACTTTCAGGGCCATCAAACCATCACTTACTCGCGTCATGTCCTGCCTTTGGCCCTCACCCGAACCTCTAGACAGAGTCAAAGGTCAATGCCCACATATTAAAATTCGTGAATTGTTAAGCTAAGGTTGCTAAGGTTTAAATTACGTTGCGGACGTGAATATACCTTACAAAAATCCCAGTGTAATCGTAGATACAGACGCAGCACTCTTTAAAAATGTGGTTCCTGTTTCACAATAATGTATAAGCTATAAATTCTATACTAAAGCAATAAACGGACAACCTGATTGCTGTGAAACTGATTAAGGAATGTGCTTCGTCAGTGTATTCCTAATTGTTTCTAGCATATAAAGGGAATTATTTATTAAAAGGAGGCATGGTTTTCAGGCATTTAAAGGGGCGGAACGTTTGCTAAAGGATGCCTTTTATTGCTTCCTGTTTTGTTCTGTGCCGTGTGTCCACAGTGTGTCGACAGGTCTTCTTAATCTTGAGATGTGCACCGGTTCAGTGTTCGTTGTGCCTTCTTTTGTCCCTGACTCAAACACCTGCTTCTCTCCCCTGCTTACATTCCTTCATTTTTTTGTCATTGCTTCCCATGTCACACTCATCTCACCACATCTAATTACCCCAAAAGTAAAAATCCCATCTCCCAACAAACCTGTTATTCCCAGTCCAGTTCGCACATCACCTCGTCCAGTGTGCCACCCAGTCTCAAAGGATTCTGATACTTCTTAAAGAGCTAGAGTTCTAGATATTATTTCACTAACAAAATACAGAATAAAAACTTAAACCCAGGAAGCAAGTTTGCTTGTTTTAGTGAAGTAGTGGTATTGATTTTACATTCAATGTCATCAGAGTGGACATTGTTGCACATAGATGCTGCAGAATAGACTACAATATCAGTGATTGCAGGGCAAAGCTTATCATATGACAAGGTATATTTTATGAATTGTGTTGGATGAGAAAAAGGAATCTGCAGTGGTAAGGTAACCAGAATATGAAAATCTTTAAATATATTTCTATGCCATCTTAAATGTGCCTGCGTTTGTTTGAAACCTGCAAGGTAACTACACCGTAAATGAGGTGGAGTGTCAGAAAGTGCAGCCGCATCCTTCCCAGTTCAGGCATTTTCTTTGAGGCACGGGGTGAAGTTCATTAGACAACAGCCTATTATTTAGAGTGAGGCGTTTAGTGACTTATCCTTGATTCAAGTCATTGACTCTTGGTTTAACTTCTATGCAGCGGTGACATAAAAATGCTTTCTTGTAATTTCATCTTTCTGTCCTGCTTCCATCCTCTCATCCCACCATGCTGTTCTGCCATTCACAGCATCATTCAAGGACTGTCATATTGCATGGTGCAATTTTCTAATATTAAGTAAGACGAACTGTAAAGGACAGAGATTGGCATGTTTTAAGGGGCCGGCAATTAGCTGAATGGTGTGTAATGCTGGTTCACCAAGCTCACAGGTGTCATTTCAGTTCTCTTCTCAGCCATTTCCCAGTTCAACCACCAGCCATCACACTGACCTGCCTCTCAGAGGAATGATTTAGGTGTGCCATCAAACTAAATGAAGATCTCCTTCCATTGCTCATACTGTATGAGTAAATTTCTCAGGAACATTTTGATGGATTGTGCATACTGCCATTTTGAGGTATATGGACATCAAATACTTATCTTACTTTGACACAAATATTTCCCAGTATTGTGTCTTTGTCACTTTTATCTACACCACTCAACTTTTATCTGTCCAAGAGTGACATAGACATCAGCTGTGTGTTTATAGCTGTGCGTGTGTAGTTATTTTGGGGTGAACCTCAGTGAACCTAAGGTGTCATCCAAAACAAGGTTTCGGTTAAGTTTAAGAAATGAGACTAATTGCAAAAACCATTGTAGAGTGTAAGGTAGGTACACTACTAAAACATCTGGTCCAGTAGACTTAGTGCCTAAAGTAATCTCAGGTGTAAAGGATCACAACAATTTAGCTGCCCTAGTACTTGCATCACCAGCATCATGCATCTGAGTTTGTCTATGGGGTAAGACCACCTCAAGCAGAAAATCACTTCTAACAAAAATCTGTGAATATTTCCATGGGGAAGCTGAAGACTTGGCTCTACACAGTGCTGGAGTGCATCAGCTGTCAGTATGCACCGCCTGAATAAGGTGGTTAAGTTTGGAGTCTCAACAACACGAGGAGCATCTAAAGACTCAAGCCTTCTCCAAAACTTTGCCTCGGATGCTACCCACAGATATCCACCATTGGCAACCAGCCATCCACTTTTGTGCTTTAAAAATATACAAAGACGCAGAACAGCTGCATTTTTGCATCCTAAACTGAAAAACCTGAAGCTGCTTTTCAGACATAGACACAAGGGAAAAGTCAACAAGTGGAGAGTCTGGGTGGTTGACTAAACAAAGCCGAGCATCATGGGAAATACGGAGCGGTTTGTAGTGTATATGGGGTGAAAGTTAGTGGGAAGCATGCATAACAAAAAGCCCATTCATAAACAAAGGTCTGACTGAGCCATGTTAAACTTATTATGTCCATATCAATATGAACATTCCTTGTCCTAATTTACTAGTAAACTTAATCATGGAACATGAATTAGCGATCAAATCTGTGCCAAAAAAGTAATGCATGACTTGATGTTGATGATACAGACGGGAGTTGTCATTCTTGTTATTTTTTAATGACACTCTTTAACTGGGGCTTTAAAGATTATGTTGACGGACTGCTGCAGGTGGACAGGCCGCTCTCAGCTCTCAGAACTGGGTGCGTTTCCATTGGGCACAAGGCTCTGGGAATGTGGCTGAGAATCTCTTCCCAGAAAATTCTGGATGATGTACCCCTGGAGGTAGCTATTACATTTGTATCTGAGGAAAAAGTAAGCCAGGCTGAGCTCCTAGATACAGCCGTGTGGCAGGAGGGAGGGTGCCCCGCAAAACTCTCACCGAATGCACTATTTACCCCTCCCAATCTTAGTATCCCAGTGCAAGTAACTAGTACCATTCTGCTCAATAAATTCGACATTTGATCCTTGGCGAGTGGACAGCAACCCGTCAGGGCACATTGTGCTTAATCCAAACTGCTGAGCTACCAGAACCTGCTGTGGAAGAGGTAAGGTTTAAAACTGCGAGCGCTCTGTGGTACAGCCGACCCGGAAAATAAATCACACTGGCCTACCGACATCCAGGGCCCCCGCTAGCGTGTCGGGCTCAGAATCACAGCGTGGTGCCTGCATAGTTGTCAGGTGGATGTTATTGTCCCTTTACTATGCTTATGGGCGAGGTTTTCTAGAGTCAACGGCACCAGTGTGAAAACAAACAGATAAATGTGTGAATTATTGAGCTAGCCCTTAACCCACTAGCAGTGCGACTCACTGAGCTACTGGAGTGCCGCTAACAAAGGCGGACACTTGCTGTCTTTCATGCACAAAGTGCCTAAGAGAGACACATTCCTGCTTAAAGCCATCGTCAGCTGCACAGGATTGGCAGGATAAAAAAGAAGGTTGTGGCTTTTCTAGAGGAGGAGCTCGGTGTAAATAGTCCCATCTGCAGAACTGAGAGATAGTAGCAGAAAAGCACTTTAGTCGCATGTTCCCTGCAGGCGGACTGAACCCCACATCGCTAATCTGCAGGTCACTGTGATAACACAGGCTGAGTCTGCACTGACATGAATACCACTCCATGCCTCACTGGGTTCATGCATGGTATGTGTGTCTTTGGGGCATCTCAGTGTGTCTCTGAACGTTAGGGGACAGGGTTAGATCAGGTGCTTGTGTTTGATTGCTAATTAGACATGGTTCCATTTTTTTCATCTCCTGATTAGTGCCCGTTGTTCCCTGGAATAAGTTCCAAACCTGCACTGGTCACTAAGTGGGAGATGAATCTAGAACATAATCCAGGAACTTAGCTTCTGGTCTTGCACTGCATACATCAACATCTCATTGTCTTGGTTCCCTTGTACTGATCTGCAAAAAGCTTTTTTGTCATCATTTTGTTAAACCCTTCTTCTCCCCCATCCACAAGACACAAGGTTCTGTTTGAACCCAAACTGGGTAACGTCTGATGCTATGGTGAATTCTTTAGTGAAAGACCTCCGTGAATGACGTTCCTTCACAGCGCCAGAGCTTCAATCATGGGAAGCTGCACCTTCTTCCGGTGCCTGATGATGTCAACAAAGCCTCAAATGTGTCCTACTTGTGCTTTAAGTTTAGCATCTACAGTTAAGCGAAAATAAGAATGCTGGTGATATGAGTTTTCACCCTTCATCAGTATTGATAAATATAGATAAGACCTTCTTTGATGTTTTATATGTAATTCTGAATATACCACCTTGTGTCTCCCAAACCGCGTCAAGGACATAAATACTTCAAGATCAATTCCATATATGACAATGTTCCAGGCAACATGAAAAGACATTTCAGACCAGTGATTCTGTGGTGAACTCATCTCAACGCCTTTTCTAATTTTTTTTCAGTGTTGGTGTTTGTCTTCCATGGCCAATATCAGACTGGTCTATTTTAGCTAAGGTTAGAGTTCATGTCACGAATAAATTTTTAAAAAAGGAAGAAAAAAATAATAAAAATAATAGTAATAATACAAAGTACAATAATTTTAAGTATTTTAACCAAAGAACAGTAAGATAGATATTGAAAGAAGCCTAATCCCATTGTCATGTAAGTAGTTTTCACCAAAATAAGGGCAGTATGTCACTCGTGAGTATTTGCAGTTTCATCTCTCATATTTTTTGGAATAAATCAAATATCTGCTGCATTTTGCTCCGAAATTAAACTCTGAAATTGGATTGAATTTTTTCTAAAATATTAAATAAAGATTTAATATATTCATATTATATATCAAATGCACACAAAAAATGAATGTGAATCATTAGAGTTCACCTCTTTGGTTGTATTTCAAAGGTAACGTTCTAATTCGTGACTGGTTTCTTTGATCAGGATTGACATAAAATTCTTTGCATGATGCAGATCCCCTGGGCCCAAACCAGGCGTGCTGTGGTATAAAAGCCTTTAAGAACTTCTGATAGTTGCTACAGTAGCAGCAGTTTTTCCTTCAAAAATAGAACTGATGGCTCTGCACTGATGCCCCCCAGGTGGTCATGTGCTATTCCCTACAATAGTGACCTTTCCCACATGAATTGCTCATAAAGTCCCATTATTTCCATTTAGCTCTCTGTTTGGCATCACTATCATGTAGCTCAAGGTAAGAACCTTAATCAAGGCAGAGAAGGGTTTTAACAATAGATCCTTCCTCTTTGTGCACTCTGTCAGGTTGCCCCCATCTTAGTCACTCTTTTCAGTCAAGACAGAGGGAGGTAGATTGAACGGCCAGTGCTTAGGGTCCTGCTGTTGCGGTCACTGAAAATCCACAGAAATTCCCAAAGAGAAGTATCGGTCTTTATCAAAGGGTAAGCAATGTGATAATGGCTGCTAAACATACTATATAAATATGAAGGAAGATGTCCCTTTTGCAGCCGTGCTAACACATATAGAAAATGTATGCTAAAACAAGACGCTGTCACTTATTGAAAATGCCTGACTGCTGACAATGCCCTCTGATTGCAGGGGGGCCCGGGTGTCTGGCCATTGTGGGGTGGCTGGGTCCATGATCACTCAGGGCTCTGCTGGCCATCTGGGGGGCTCCGGGGTGGCGTTGTTGTGGCCTCACACACTCATTGGGAATCATTCCATGTTAACCTGCACACTCATACATACACTCACAGCACACAAACATACACACATGCGCACACACACCTACACACACACACACGTATATATGCGCACACACATAGACATGCACGTACACACGCGCACACACAGACACACACGCACGCACACACAAGGGAGCCCAGGGCTTTCTTGCCTTATTTTATTTAATCCCTCTCTCTCCCCGTCTCGGTGTGTGTGTGTGTGCGTGTGTGTGTGCGTGTGTGTGTGTGTGTGTGGCTTCCAGTCATTCTTCTCGGATGCAGATACTGGTGCGGCGATATCCAAACCGTGTTCCTGTTGGTCTGCTTATGTATTTTTTTTCCCTTTGGTATTAATGTGTTTAATTCCAGAAGCAGATACTGGCACAAGCATATTCCCTGTCATAATGGTTCCATTGGTTTCTGTGTATGTATACTTTGTGTGTGTACCTGGGTCTTATTGTTCAGATACAGCAGCTGGTGCGATGACACAATGTCCAGTAGTAAGATGCAGAAGCTGTCCTTTTGTTACTCTTTCCTTTTTGTTCTACTTTTTGTTAAGTTGTTATTATTATTTTTCTTTCCCTGTTTTTCTCTATCTGTCTCACCCCCCCTTTTTATATGTATTATATTTTTATTTATTATTTTATTTATTACATCCTGCTTACTAAACTGTCGGACACGACAGGGGGGAAAAAAATGCCTGAATTACTTACAAATTCTGGCGTCAGATCCCCAGCCTTTATGGGAAAGGAATGCAGAATATAGGGTCTTTCTTAAGTCTATTTTTGTAATTAATCTGCATGCTAATCAGCGCAGCAAAGCCAGAGAATAAACAGGGGTGCCCCTTGTGTTGCTCGAGCTGATTTTTCACGCTGAAGCTCCGAGTGAGCAAGTGTACCGGAGGGGAAAAAAACGCAGCCTAGCTGGAAATGCATAGTCATACACATCTTTCTAGGGATCCAGCAGGGGCGGCCTTTTTATTGCTTTGCCGTATTTACATCAGGAAAGGGAGAAAGGTGTAAACACGACAACGCTCTGAGCAAAAAAACAAAAGAAAGCTAGCGGTGTCCCATTCCTATTCTGCAGTGTGAAAGATCCTGGTTTTGATTGATTTCCTGGCAAAGGGACTACATGAAGCAGGGACTCCGTAAAGCCCCTAGTGAGACAGTTAGAGACCATTAATCCGTGCCTTACTGCTTGCAATGTTGTCCCTGTATTTGCATCGGTGTCACACACACACACACCCTGCGTTCTTGTTCTCTAGCCCTGCCGCACAGTGGGTGGCCTGTTTGTGAGGACTCACAAACTCGCAATGTACTGAGTCAACATCTGATCCCTTCGGCCCAAAACGACAAACTCCTTCCATCCCTGTACCCACTCTGTGAAATATCAATAGAATAGTGTGACATATATTCAATGTAATTCCAGCTCCTTAAAAGCACCTAATCTACCCCCCGGTGAGGCTTCAGAATCCCCACATTGAGAATCAAGCCGTCCATATGGAGCTGCTTCGGTTTGGGGGATTTAAACAAACGCCAGCGCCAGACGCACTCTGATTCATCTGTCAATTGCATGTGAAATGCCATCGATTGTTCGCTGTGATCGTCGAGTTCTTCGGTCGCGCTCAGATCAAGGGTTCACAGCAGAACTGCTGCTGGCAGGGTAAGATTTCCACTGACGCCCCCCCCCCCCCCACTCTCATGAATTTCACCTCAAATTGACTGAGTGAAGCCAGGGTATAGCCAAGCCAGGCTATTCCTCTACCCTCCACTCCCAAACAGCTCCCCCGTGGCTGGGGGCTGTCGCTCAAACAGACTGCCTCACGAATGCAACAGATACACAACAAAGACAAAAACACCATTTTATATAATTAGTTAAGCTGGGAGATTTTGAAGTGAGCAGATTACTAGTGGACTATCACAGATTCGGAGAATTTGGATGCCAAAACAGCGACAGAGGGTCACAATAGGAAATGCTGAGGCAGAACATTCATATATTTTTTAAATAAGGTGTGACTTTTACGAGCAGAAGCTAATAGCTCTAAAAACCATAAACGAAAGTTGTCGCGGTTTACAAGGCCTCGTGACTTGTAACTTGTTCCTAGGGCAACTTTGAAGGCGCAAGGACAAGAAACTATAACAACAACTAATGCATGATTCTTTTAGCCTTAATAAAAAATTACCTTCAGAGCCGTTTGAATAGTAAAGTGTCTCTGCGTTAAGTGGCTCCTTATAATGGTCCAAAAAGAATTGTTCTAAAAACAGACCTTTTGGTTTCTGTAAAAAAAAGTATCCGGGTTTTCCATGGCAACCCGAGTCGAGCCCCCCCCCGAAAACCGTGCTGTCCTGCACTGCCCTTGGTGTGCCCCAACGGAAGTAAGTGCATGCTCATGACAGCTCGCAAAAGCATCTGGAAGGGTGAGATCAATCCATCCTAATCTCTGAGGGTGAGATGCAGGTTTCTGTGGCCCAGTATACATCCACTTGTTCACACGAACCACTGTAACATTGTGGAAGAGAAGTCAGTTATATGTAGTCCATACAACCCTCATAATATAACCAAAGAATACTCCAGAAAGTAGAATTATAAATATGTGATTTTATTTCCCATAAGAACACTTAATGCTATTACTCACTCAGCTCACTTAGAAAAAACAAAGAAAACAAACAGACCTTCCCCACTTGCAGTCATTATTCTGGTCGCTGTTTAGCTGTAACGTAGTAAAAGAATCATTTCACAAAATCCTGTTGCACGTTGTTCACAGTAAGTGCTTGTCTGATTGCATGTGCTCTGGGATTCCAACATTACACGCCATCTTCGGAAGGGTGAGATTCCCACAGTGTGCCGGTGACTGTTACAGAGAGTGGCTTCGTATATATTACACCAGACCATAATACCCTGACGCAGGTTCGCCGACTCTCACGCATCTGCTGTGACACTCACACTTTCTGCCTCTCACGTTCATGCAAGAAATCTTACAGCAAATCTACATTATTCCATTACAAACCTAAAATTAGCTACAACAAAAGTGTTGGAGTAGTTTGCAAACCAAGAACTCGTGGCCATAAGTGGAAATTAGAGAAAACTTTAAAATGAATTTGAGGAAGCACTTCTTTACACAGCGTGTCGTTAGAGTATGGAATATTCTTCCTGCTAGTGTAGCGGAAGCTAAAACCCTGGGTTCCTTTAAATCAGAGCTAGATAAGATTTTAACAACCCTGAGCTATTAGTTAAGTTCTCCCCAAACGAGCTTGATGGGCCGAATGCTTCCCCTCTCGTTTGTAAATTTCTTATGTTCTAAGGTATTCAAACTGTTGCATACATGTAAATGCCTGTGTTTGTTCAGTAGGGTGCCCACCTGATCCATCTCAGGGGGGACACTGAGCCAGTACAGGGTTTGTAAACTATCATTTCAATTAAAAAGACCTGGATTTCACTATAGTACCGACTTGCTGTGTGCTGATTGGTCAGTCTCCTATAATTACACACGTCATTAATGTTAATGTGAAACAGCTGGATGAGTATTTCAATCAAGGAAACAAACCAGTCAAAGCACAAGAAGAACTGAATTAATTAGCTAAGCACAGGAGCCTTATGGTTTTAAAGTAGTTTGTGAAACCTGAAGTAGCTCAGTGTCCCACCTGACATGGATTAGACGGCCACCCTATTGTGCAGACTGACCCTTCCTGAATGACACCTGGTTTGAGTTTTGTGGGGTGAAATGAAACCTGTTTGTCCCTCCCTCCCCACATTCGTGGAGGAGGGCCATCTAGTCAAGTCCTTTAGAAACAAAGTCACTGCTTCTGACTCATTTTGTGCTGTTATTATGGCAATTACACTATTAGGTCCGATTATAGGGTGGCGCAGTGACTCAGTGGGTAGCCGAGCCCCACTGCCCAGGATAGGATCCAAGCCCTCCTGTGACCCTGATGAGGTTGAGCGACTAGAAGACGGATGGGTGCTTCACTTTCAGCTAGCGAGGAGCTGTATTGTCTCGTGTGACCTCAGTATTCATCATGCCAGTGGGGAATTATCTCTCACTTGGCCAAGCAGCGGACCTGCTCGCATGGATCTATCCCAAACAAGCTGTTCTGTGACATTTTGCTTTAAGGTAACTAGGGGAGCTTTACTCTTATGCTACATATAATTCCCTTTAAAATTGTTAGGCCCAACTAAACAGTCCAGCCAGCGGGTAAGTCTGTTTTGTTGTAGGTAAGTCACAGAGATGCAGTGTAGATTAATCTTCAATCCAGACACAAGTTTTATTTTATAAGAAAATATGACAGAATATCTACTTCCCTTGAAGCATTTTCTATAACTATGACCTTTAGATCAGGTTTCACCCTTAATAAAAGGAAATCTCTTGTCGGGTGGGATGATGACTGAGGTAGTACTCTGTCCACTGTCTTTCGATGTCGGTGTTGTGTATATGAGGAGTGCACAGGGATACATTCCGGAACTTTTGGTTTCCCTAGAGTCAGCATAATATAAATTCCAGGAAAATGGGGAATCTGACCGGCATCAGGAATTGTCTTCGATTGCAAGTATACTGAGTCAGTTTAAACATGAAACTCATTTGGGGTCTAATAAATCATTTACTTGGTTGTTTAATTTCTCTTGGGTTTACTTACTTTAATCCATGGACAGACACTCTTGCCAGACTGAGAACTTTATCCATTAGCATGTCAAATTGTGGCACAGGGCTCATTCTCTCAATTTCACTAATGAACTGTCTGCAAATCTTCTTCCAGTATGTCGAAGGAGCACCGAGCATCACAGCAGTGAAAACTATCAGAACATTACACCAACTTTTTTCTTTCTTTACGTCATCTGTTTCCTTTTCTATAAACATACCTGTGGCTCCATGGTAGCTCTCTGGCCTCACACCTCCAGGGTTGGGGTTCCAAAACTAAATATCAAGCAATTTATGTGGATTGCAGTTTCTATGTTGCATACACAGCGGAACTGCCTGAACTGGAAAAGGATCTGGATTCACCACAATCCTCCAGCTGATAAGAGGTTATGAAATATAGATGCATTTAGGTAGATATTTGGGTATTTTGAAAGGATGTAGAATTGAGTTCCGTTCTCTCTCAGAACTGATAAACATAGACAGACCCTAATATCCAACCCTAACCCTATTTTTACTGATTGGAAGGCAACCACAAGATCCTTTTAACATTCTTGTTTGTACCCAAGATGCCAGGATGGCTGCATGTCACTCTCTCCCCCCCCCCGCCAAGCTTGCCGAATTTGTTAAATCCACATCAGGTCCTACCTCCCAATAATCCCATGAATCCCTCGTCCCATTTCCGTATGAAATGCTTGCGCTTGCTGCTCAGCCTGGAGCCATCCTCACAGATGTTTCCACAGGGGAAGCTTATCTTAGATCGGCTGGAGTAACAGAGAAGGTGATGTAAGGAACAAGGATGAGAGCGATTGGTGCCCCCGGGGTGTCGCGTTAGCGGCAAATGGCGGTGCCAACCGGGAGTGTGTGAATCTGTTTTGTCAGTTTAATCTAGCAGGCCAGAGCTGCAGTTTTGAAGACAGAGAAAAACAGATTAAATGTCACGGCATGCGCCGACTCATGGGCTGGTATGGCAAAACAAAAGGGGTTTAATTGAACTTAAACCAGCAAGGACTGGAAATTAACAAGATTGTGAGGGATCAAAATGAGAGGGCAAGATGGAGGACAGACACGGGCAGACAGAGGGAGCGATGTGAATGACCAGACCAGCTGACTAGCATGATGAGACAAACTGGTTAAATACAAAGACTAACGAGGGGTAATAAGGAACAGGTGGAGACAGGAGGGAGGGTGGATGTGTTGGGCAGGAAATGAGTTACTAAAAAAAAAAAAAAACATGGAAACATGACGTTTTATTTAAAAGTCAGCTCTGTTTTGATCAAATATGGAATTAATTTGTTGGATTAAACTCTCATTCTTCATTTAATTTATCGATATCCAGTCTGTCTTGTCAACATGTTACTTCGACTATAAATGAAGTGTTTTGCTTATAATATTCAATTTATACACTCAGTTTAATTTGTGTCCCATAATATTTTAATTAATTACTTACAAAGGACAGAGTAGAAGGGGTAATTATACCACGTGTTTTAGCAGCAGATTTGCATGTATTAGTGTACCTTTAATGATTAATGTCCACTAGCACACTGACTCAGTTAGCACACATTCCCACATGGACGCTGGCAGTCTCGGGGCTCAGGCAGATCCTGAAGGGATTTTACGGTGAGGGAGGGGCACCGTAGCAAAAATGCCGTTTGAGCCAAGTAGGGGGCCACGGGAATGAAAATCCAGCATTCACCTTGCCCTTTAGGAAGCAGATTTTATCACTTTGTCAGCTCTACACTGAATGTATTCACTCTAAAGATTATTCCTCTCAGCGATTATCCACGCAAGCCTTAATGCAGAGCATATCGTCCCTCCATCCGTCTGTTTTGGAGTATGGGACACCTTGCGTGGAATTTCAGCACATCACACGGCACTGTTACACACACGCAAACACTACAGCCAATTTTGACATGCCAGTTCACTCACATGTTGCAAAGAACAAAAGGACCTGGAAAGAACCCACAAACATGGGAGAACATACAAACTTTTCACTAGCGGAAGTGGGCCAATATTTACCACCTGCATCTTTCATAATCTGTCAGTAGCCTACTGAACAACAAGGGGAGTGGATACAGGCCTATCATCTGTCAGTAGCCTACTGAACAACAAGGGGAGTGGATACAGGCATATCATCTGTCAGTAGCCTACTGAACAACAAGGGGAGTGGATACCGGCCTATCATCTGTCACGCATGTGGCGTGACCCTCTCGCCTTCTCACTCTCACGGTCATGCAAGAAATCTTATGGAAAACTTGTATTATTTCATTATAAACCTATAATTATCTATATCAAAAAATGTTTGGGTAGTTTGCAAACCCTACAGACTATTTATAAGGTAGTAAAACTTACACACATGTAAATGTGCATGTGTGTGCAGACTTGAAAATCTCACTCCAGCCAGCTGACCAAAGTCGGCAAATCTAGTACTAACACCTGTGTTTTCCCAATTTCAAGTAATTCCCTACAGAATTTGAACCTACAGCCACGGATGTATAAAGTGAGGCTACAGTGTGAAGACAGTGAGGCTACAGTAAGGTTACAGTGAGGCTACAGT
The DNA here is from genome assembly GCA_026784285.1 of Stomatorhinus walkeri. Lineage (NCBI taxonomy): Eukaryota > Metazoa > Chordata > Actinopteri > Osteoglossiformes > Mormyridae > Stomatorhinus > Stomatorhinus walkeri. The sequence continues at coordinate 16,334,065 of JAODUD010000019.1, read as the reverse complement.
GTGAAGACAGTGAGGCTACAGTAAGGTTACAGTGAGGCTACAGTGATGACCAATGTGCCACAGCCACTTCAATGTTTTATTTCTGTTCTGTTTTGTAAAATCCTCAATGAAATTCATTTTCTCTGTAACAATTTATGGTTTTATTTCTCATATACATCACATAGATATTAAACAACACTAGTTTTTTTTCTTTAACTGTTATTACTAACACCTGGAAAGGTTATTGAGATGTATGGTTCTGTAATGGAAGCAGTCATGCAGAGCAGCTGTTGTTGTGTGTTTATTTGAATGTGTATTGTTTAATTAATGAAGTCATTGTTTAATTAGTAACGTCACTGGTACTAGTGATGTATTCTGCTCTTTTAACCTACAAGCAAATTAATGTCACAGTAGAAAATATACATTCCATTGCTAAAAGGGTTTAATTAAACAAACCGGTCTTCAATTTAAGTCTTTTTATTTGTGAGCTCCAATGTTCCTTTGTGTTGGTGGGCCTACTGTGTGTGTCTGTCTCTGTGAGTGTGTGTGTGTGTGTGTGTGTGTGTGTGCGCACACATGAATTAATGAATTTGGAGAATAAACACATTACAGGACATCCTACGTGCAGGAATGGACTGAAAACAAAAATCAGCCAAGGAAAATATATCCCAGTGTAAGGAAGCCTAGATTATTTTCCAGTCGGGGGATAGTACTGTATTTTTGCTCCTGAATTTAATGTGAATCTGCGACTTGAATTTAAAGTGCATCAGTAATTCTGGATTAAGCGCTGATATGTTCTGAATGTGGCAGTGCTTTTCGTGTGGGACGGTACAGAAAAGAAGGATCGGGGGTTCATTCCCATCTCGGGGGAGGGCAGATACCTGGTAGGAATGCAGGTGGGGTGAATTTTCACCACGAGGTGAATTGGCATCATCACAAAAAGGGGCGCAGTGCGGCGAATCCCCAAGCACAATCCCTGCCGTCGGACATTCCCTCAGAAGATGCCGCAGCAGTCACATTTTCAGAACTTTTCATGTATGAGAGTGTATAGAACTGGGTATTAAACAGAAAACAGCTCCAGGCACTTTCCAGCAGCACCGTCTCTCGAACGCGATTCTTCTGCGCATCGTGTTGATGAAAAGAGCGAGGTGAATCGAAGTCTGCCCATCCGACCGGCTTGTTAAATGCCGTGGCGCGCTTGGCGTAGCGCCTCGCTACAGCCCATTTCATTTGTCTGTGAAAGAGGGAGTCGGGGTTTAAATGCAAATATGTGTTATGAACTGACATGATTCAGCACAATGGCTGGGAAACGTGACACACATCCATTCATTCGCACTGCTGCCTCGGTGCACATGATAAATTCTGTGGTTTGTCGTTTTCACATTTCAAACCAGCTGCAGTGGAATTTCATTGTATAATTAGCCACCGAGGGCAATATGGCAGTGAATGTATGTCACTCCGGTTGCTAATCACCGCACACTGAGATGGTGGAATTTACCAGGGACTGTGATGTAGGATTTTTTTTATTCTGATCACAGATTTTCCATGTTTGAATAGATTTTGAAGGTCTAATATTCAGTATGAGTCTTATACAGGCATGACTTAATGACCTAATGAAATAAGAACTGGAAAGTGTTTTAAAATACTACATCTAAGCAGTAAAGCTTTGAGAAAAGTGAAGCTCCATCTTCATCTAATACAAACAACACATAGAGCATTTTATCTTTTACCAAACAATTACCGAACTGCTTTATACAGTTTTCACAATTGTACAAAAATAATAGCATTGAATGGTCAGGGTAGGTAAGGGGCATTTTCAAAACAGCATTTCAAAACAACACAAGACATAAAAAGGCACACAGAATAATCACACACAATTGGCTCATAAATTAATCGGCAAAAACACCTCATGTAAATAACAACAATTTAAAGTTCATGTATTGCATTGTGCAGTGATCTAGAAATGAAGTAAGCAGTGGAAGAATTACATTTAGCTAGATGACTAGCTAATTAACGTCAGTCAGAAAATAGTTTGCTAGTTGTGTTCAAAAGATGTGACATGGAGATGGAAAAGGTTGTGTTGTGTTGGTGTTTGTGGCTCGAAAGCAAATCTTGAAGCACAGTGTAATTTGTCCAGGCTGAACTAAAAACTGAGTTAGTCTGCGGTACATTGCTTGGTAATGTCAGCTAACTATCATAAGTTAGTTACTCACAGTATGTCTGCAGGCACATTGATTAAATGACCACAAAAGCACATATGTGAGATTTATTTTAACAGTTTTAGGCTAATGCACCTATATGTCTACGGAGAAACGACAGGTACAATTCAATTTCCTTCTCATACATCTTAGCACATTTACTTGGCTAGCAATGGTAAACAGTTAAAGATAGATAACCTTGTTTACTGCTGCTAAAATGTGAGTCGTGAATGTCACAAAGTGACAACTCATTGATGATGTGTAGCGTTATTGGTGGAAGACGTGAATGTTGAGGGATGGGGGAGGGGAGTAAGAGATGTGCTCTAACGGGGGAAGCTCAACTACTGGCCGGATTATCCTGGCTGCAAGTTTAATGGCGTTGTTCAGTGTCAATGTAGGCGTGTTAGAAGTTGATTGAATAACTAATATTTCTATTATATTTTTGCAAAATATCAGGTAGGCACATGCCTACCTAAAATGATTGGCACAAGCCACTTGTTAGGGTTGGTTATTTGAGTTATCTGTATTTTATACTGTACGTGACTGTAAGTATGGGCCTCACATACATTAATGAAATGGATTTTATGTTTCATCATTGTCAATTATGGTTCTTGGACGTTGTACACTCATTGTTGCGCTGATTTTTACTTTTGTTTTTTTATGTGGTTATACTATGGTATCCATTTACACCAAGTGAAGTGTTCTCTTGATGGAGAATATCAGCAAAAGTTCAGAACCCGCTCTATGATGCAGCTCGCGACCATTCATCTCCTGTGCTCATTCGGTCCACTGGAGCACCCTCCCGTGCTCGACACGGCAGCCGTGGATACCAGCAGAATAGCAAACCTTCACGTGGCCTTCCTACCTTTTTGAAAAACATGAGATGGCTTTTGATGTGGGAAAAAAAAAAAACGAGCCAGGCCAAAATGGCTTTTCTAAACCTGACAGGGTTTAATTAGCATTTATGTGGGGCGGGAGAAATCCCAGAATGCAAGTGGCATCCGGCTGAAGCTTCGGCACGTTATGTGGTACGGCATGGGCGAGGAATGACTGAGAGGAGGTGAACATGAAAATAATTAGACACTTTTAGAAATGCATGGGAGAGGTGGGCTAGTGTATTTTTGTAGGCATCTTGGGCCAGCTGGGGTCGGGGTGGGGGGGGGGGGGGGGTGTGACCGCAAAAGAGAGAGTCACTTGGCAATTTTCTGGGGCTGTGAGGTGCAGTGACCTTCCTCAGTGCAATGCAATCCTCTCAGCTTCAAGAGTGCAGCTACAGAGCACCACTGTACCAGTACTGTGTTAACTCACAAACGTGAGGCGATTAATCGTGTCACGGAGGTAGTGAATAAAACTCCACAGAAAAACACTTTTAAAACAGTCTCTCACATTTATGTGTGTGTGTTTGTGTGTGCGTGTGTGTGTGTGTGCTTATTCGCGTATGACTTTAAGGTTGAAGGATTTAATAATTAATCAGTCAGTGGTGATTGGGCTTCTGCTGTTGAGAAGCTTACGATGAATTGGCGCCTGAGTGATTGACCACAGCTCATTACATGCCAATAACCTTGTCATCGTGTTCCTGCCGTAAGCCTGGAAATGGCCATATGTCACCCTGGGTTTGAACACCTAAAAAAAAATGGAGTGCAGTTCCTTTGTTCTGGGGACACTGTAAAAGCGAAAGGTTTCACTAATGCGAAAAAGATGGTTCAGTCAGCAATAACTCTCTCTCCATCCAAATGGATATTGGACATTGGCACTAATTGTGTCACATGACCAGGGTGCTCAAGCTTGTTAGCCAATGTAGAGGAAATGCTTTACTGGACTCAGGACCCAGCAACAAGCAGAAAAGCCTGCTTTCTTTCATTTTGCATATTCATATATCTTTATAATGCTTTCATTTGGGTGACGATGCATTTATGGAGGACTATAGGGTCTGCTTTTCACATTCCTTTGGATGACTGTCATCTCATTCGCCCAGAGGCTTCTGACACCAGTGACTAGGACTTTTGTCCTTGTCCCTGCTGGGATTTTTGGAGTTGCATATATGTTTTTCCATTGTGCTTCCAGCTGGTGCATCAGTTGTGTGTTCCAAGTCCTTTGTGTTCTATACACTTTTGAGCCCCTAAGCCATGGGTTCTGGCACTTAACGTCAAAGGTGATGCCTGTCCTACGGGCTAGGCCAAATATAGGGTATGTGTATCTGGAGGAAGAAAGAATCTCAATGAGAAAGAATGTCTGGTTACTTTTAACCTTGCTTCTCAGACTAAGCTTTGCCTGAGGATCACACTACACCACACCCCACGAAACAAAGAAGCTTTGCCCAGATCAAGGACTTTAATAGCTTTGAATTAGGTTTAAAGAATATCAGAGAATATGAGTCTCATCGTAGCCACATATCTATAGACTATGTACCCACATGCAGAGAAAGTCAATAAGACAGAGAATAGAATTTATCCATCTGCAGACCTATTTATATACTACAAATATGCTCCTGTCCTCCGCATATTTTACTTCTGAAACTAACATGGTAATTATTCACAGGTGTTCACCAACTAAAGCATGAATTTGGATTTTACTCCTGAAAAATATTTAAACGTGAAACCTCCTACAGTTATTCAGTTATTAATAATTGATTATATGGTTGAGTCGATATTTTCATATATAACTTCTACATAAATAGACACAGGACACTTGTTTACCACATCACCTGCTGCAAATTAGCATCACTTCATATACCACCACACCACACAACATTTCCAGAATTTTTTTGATCCAATCTTCTCACAGTAAGGCAGGTTATTATTGCGCCACATAGGGTGATACCTACCTCAGTTAGCTTAACTTTAACTCAGGCAAAGATGGCTGATTAGGGGTACACCCGGCTTTATGGCAGGCTGTGACGGCACACCGCTGAGGTGTCTCCTAGGGTTGCTGGAAGTCAGGACAACACTCCTTTCTATTTGTAAGGCAGCCCGGCCCTTCAGAGGAGTCGTCTCTTCACTGGGTGTAGTGGAGCTAACATGTATGGCCTGTCTGTGTTTTGGCCTACTCCGCCTGCCTGAACTGCCTCACCTACCCATCTGCCTGCCTAACTGACTACCGTCTGCTCCATCTGCATACCTATGCTGTCGCACCATCTGCCTGAATATGCCTGTCTAAATATATGTGAACGTATTCTATTCTGTGCAGGACAGAGGAATACGACCTTCCCCTTGAGTATGGTTGCTTCAACAGAGTTCCCTCTCTTGAAAGAAGTCGCTCGCTGCCACTATCAGGCACAGAACTGTGTGTTCTGTGACAATGTTCCTTGTTAAAAACTCTAGATAAAACAAATGCAATTGAACTGAGTGTAACGCTTTCCATTAAGCACACCTTCATAACGCATTTATAATGCATCATAGAACATTAATAAGCAGCATGTAAGTACACCTTAATAGGAAGGTGCATTTAATTTCCTGTGGATGTGTAATAAATGCATGATGAAGCTGCGCTTAATGAAAAGTGTTACAGAAATTAGTTTTGTGTCACCTTTTAGAGTCAGAGTTCAGACTGTTATAGGTAATCAGTGTTTAAAACCATAACAATTAATAATAGTGACTTGACTCTGTAAATGAATAAGTTATGTAAAATGGGCATATGAATATTAACTAAGAAAATAATGTTAGCATGTAAATATTTTTAGCATTTAACTGGGTTTATGACCTGTAACTGCATAGTACATACAGTCAGCGTCTTTTGTGACCCATAAACCTATTTTAAAGTTATAATATAATTTTATAAAAGTGGGAAAGAAATGGAGGAACTGTGAAAAAAATGCAGTGACCCTATTAAAAAGAGGTCAGAACATAATTTTGGTCAAGCCAGCCTTGTATTCACAGAATGCACACATTCTCCAGTACCTGCTATTGTAATACTGTTTCTAAGACCAATCAGTTACTGTTTTACTCTTATTAATTAATTTCTTCCACTTGAGTTTTGAAGGTAATGTACACTTCTCTTGCTGTTTTGTTACTGTGTGATCCCCCCCCCCCCAACCCGCAATGGCCAACAGGACCTAGAGAGTGCCTAGAGAATCAGCTGTAGGTATTCAGATACGCATCTTTCCTCGAAGAGCCTCTCTGATGTCGGCAGTCTTTACAGCAACATTTGGGTGTTCCTGTTTCCATGGTTACAGTGACAGCCAGTAAGTTGTGTATATATTACACTGTGTCCCCCATTCCCTTGGATCCCCCCTCCCTTTTGGGCCCCCTTCCTTATCTCCCCCCGTAGACAGTCTGACGAATGGCAGCTGCCCCTCACCAGGACATCCCTGGATGATGTAGTCGCACGTCAACTCTGATGGCTTTGACTTTCCAGGTCACGGCTAATGGGACATCAGTAAATTCGGCATGGGCGGGGCGCTTTTATCAGAGTCCCTCTGTTCCTCACAGAGAATGAATGCCCCAGGGGTACATTACAGCCCAGCATGGTTTCAAAAGGCTGAGTAACACTGCAGATTAGCTATTAAAAAAAATGTTGAAAAAACTGTTTTTTGAGATAATATATCAAAGAAGGGGTTTACCCAGAGTGTAGTGATGTAGTTTTCCTCCTGCACACCAAAAGTTTGATGAATGCCCCTATTTTTTTATTGTATGTGTGGAGTGGCTTGCAGGGAGCCAGCGAGCAGCCAGCGAGCAGCCAGCGAGCAGCCAGCGAGCAGCCATCGAGCAGCCAGCGAGCAGCCAGCGAGTAGCCATCGAGCAGCCAGCGTGTAGCCATCGAGCAGCCAGCGAGCAGCCAGCAAATAGCCATCGAGCAACCAGCGAGCAGGCAGCGAGTAGCCAGCGAGCAGGCAGCGAGCAGCCCGTGTAACGTTTTGCAGAAATCAAATCAATTATGTTAATTTGTCTCAAACCATGAGCGCTGTCACCATCAGGAGCCTTGCCTAGTCAGCAACTTTCACCACCCACCCCTAACATGGACCCCCACCCGAGATTATTTAATTTTTAGAAGTAGCACTCACTGTAAATTAGGTTGCACCCCTGCCCTGAAATAATTAAGAAGCCAAGTCCAGACAATTAGGTGTAGAGTCACCAATCAGGGCAGAGGGTTTGATTAACTTATGTTTCCCTACAGTGTCCATCATGAACCCCCCCAGAGCAGACAGCTTCTGCTCACCAGCTGCTTGGGTTCCTTTAGGGTTTTTCTGGTGTCCCGCTTCTCAAATTTGTTTATGTATGTGGAATTTGTGTGCAGGTTAGCATCAGTATAAAGGCGTATAACCCATGTCTTCAATGCTAGCGCATTGTTATCACGGCACATAGTGAAATTCTGTTCTTTTTTTATTTATTTTTTTTACCATAAAAACAAAAATTTCAAAGATATCTTGAGCTAGTAAAATTCTATACAGAGACAAAATAGAGAGCCTTTTTTCTGAGACATCTTTAATCCACAAAGGCGAAGTTAATAAGAAGTGGTCCTTTGAAGTGTTAATTTTCATGAAAATATCAAAGTCTGATAAAAAAAAAAATGAAAATGTGCCATCCTTAAATGCAGATGTGGAGATTCAGTGAGCGCTGGTGGAAGAGTGCTAGGCAGCAGTGAATTAGCTTCCAAGCAAGACCAAGAGGCCGCTGTGCTCTCTGTAAGCGTAAACCTGAAATGCACTTCGAACCTTGTGTGAGCGCTGAGAGCCTGTTCACTGCATTACATCTCCAGGCATTTACAAACCTGTTTATAATCACTTTTTAAAATCTTTATATGATTATATTGCCCACAAACATTCTATGTAATGCGATGTATACATTCCAACAAATTCTTTCACACAATATAACTTTGACGCAAACGTCAAAATAGGTTAACAGAAGAAAAGTCGATATGCCAATGGCCTCTAACCAGACTCGCTAGAGTTATGACAGACAGTACTAGTCTAGGGTCAAACCAGACCATGAAAACAGTAATGATTAAATGTCTACTTTTTACGAATCTTTGGAATGGAGGATTCCAAGCTTATGAAATACTTATGTAACAAGCCAAACACCAGCATTCAACCATTTCATCCATGCTATTTAGAAGAAACACCCTGGAAACAATTAACACCATTTCAAAATGCCTTTTGAATGCTATTTTAGATCCTTTCCACTGATAACGTGTCCAAGACCTTTGTGACTACAGGAGACAGACTAGCTTGGATGTTTTGGGGTTTTGAACCCTTTGACAGAGCAAAGGTCACTAAATGAAACTGATACTCGAGCCACAGATAGCATTTCCAGTCAGTTGTTACATTTAGGACCAGTCATCTATAATTTGGAAGTCTACATATTTACGCTATGTGTTTATGCTTCATTGGTCAGTGAACAAAGGGAATCCTATTTCATCCACTGCAATTAGACTTTATATGAAATAAATATAAATATACTTGATTATATATGATATATTGTAGACCACAGATATATTATAGACTGCAGTTTCACACCAGTATAGTGTAGAACAGGGGTGTGCATTCTTATCCAGAAAGGGCAATTGGGAATGCTGGTTTTCACTGCAACTCTCTAATTAGATTAGTCATTAGAGGACTGATTGGCTGAAGAGTCCTCACACCTGGGTGTGAACAGCTGACCTAAAGGTTACTCCAAAAACCAGCAAACACACCGGCCCTTTGTGGATATGACTGTTCCCCCCTAGTGTAGAAGGAGACATTTGCCAGGAATGAATGTTAAAAGTAGGGTATGAGATTTTAATCTGATATTATGTAGTATTAGAGCAAACTGAATTGGAATTTGTGAAACAGAATTCCCATCAGACCTCAGCTGAGACATGGGGTAAGACAAACGTCATTATCCTCAAACACGGAGAGAAACAAAATGCCCTGCAATGGAATGGCACTGCATCCATGGTGTCCCAGCTGTGTGGCCTGACAGACTCCCCTATATCGGATAAGCAGTACGGATGATGAATGGTGGGACAGAACAACATCTTTGGGAAATATTCATCTCTGCAGAGGGTGACTTGCGTTCAGTGGCTGTCACTCTGAGAGAGGTGGGGTGTTCAAATCCCATCTCCACTCTCTCTGTTCTCCAGATTGAGAGATACACACATGGCGGTGTTAGCTAGTCTATGATTGCCGATGTGCCCTGTGATGGACTGGTATCTCACCCCGGGTGTACCCATCCTCGGTACCCCCCCCCCC
>JAODUD010000019.1:16283825-16295409 GCA_026784285.1 Stomatorhinus walkeri | reverse complement strand
CCCCCCCCCCCCCCCCCCCCCCCCCCCCCCCCCCCCCCCCCCCCCCCCCCCCCCCCCCCCCCCCCCCCCACACATCTGGAATCTCACACAGGGCATACCTGGGGCTTGAGTCTACACTTAATCCAATTTTGTGGAGCTCTCTAAAATGCATATTCAAATCTCATAACCCATGGAGTAGAAAATTTCAAATTCTGCTTTCAATGGCAATTACAGAGCCACACATTTACAGAGCAGACTGCAGGAGGTTAATATTTTCTTTACGTGGTTATTCGTCTGTTGTTCAGGTGGTGCACAAATTCTACTTCCAGAAGCAAAACGAGGCCACCTAGTGGATGCTGGGGGTGGTACATCACCTAAAATTACATTATTAGCAGCAGGGCTTAATGACGTGCCGCAATAAGAGCATGATACTGCAGCGATGTCACTATGTAGTAATTACTGAGAGTCTTCTCAGCAAAGGCCACACTATGGCTCTTATGCACATGCGATGTATGAATTCCCAGCATAATAACTATGTATTAGTGTTCATATTTATAGAGAGATGAAATGAATTCACTGTGCAAATCACTTTGAAACATCTTAATTATAGGTTGTGTTTTTGCCTAAAAATACTCAATTAAAAACCATTTTCTTATTCCCGCTCCTTTAACTCGTACCACATGTAATGTTTTGCAATCTATACATAATATTAATAATATTAACATAACATCATATTTAAACTAAGTTTTGGGTATGAGTGCTAAACATATGTGTATTTATTGCTACTCCAGATTAAGGCAGCCCCTTATCTAGCACCTCAGTCTGCTCCCTAGTCCCGTCCTTCTCACCACGCAGGCCATGGCAGGATTCCTTTCGCATCTCTATGTTTGCGCTTGTGGTCTTTAAGCATCGGCATATTAATTCTCTGTATGTAAGTGGATCCCCAAAATGACTACACCTTTCAGTGCCCAGAGGGTCTATTTAGTGCGCCTCTGTAGCTGGAAGCACTGCCATTAAACTCAGCTCTGTTTTGCCGTTGGAATTGGGATTATCTATGGCCAGGGAGGTTAGGGGTGCATGTTCCCAAAGAAACAAACTGCAGACACATAATGAACCTGCATAATTTTTCCATAGAATGCTGCAGACCAGCAGCACAGAAGACACACCAGCATCATTTGGTGGAAACACTTAACTGCTCGCATGATTGTCTGCTTTGCTTTACCAGCCTTTTCCTGCCAAAGGTTAATTAATGCGACATCAGAAGGTGATCTCTGATCACAGCGATGTAGTTGTTTATCTTATGCGCATCAATGTTCTGTCATAATGATCTCATCAGAGATCTGGACCATCACACCTTGTGTGGAGAAGACCACACCTGACCTGGAGAACATCACGTCTGTCTGCAGAACACTAATCTGGTCTGGAGAACACCACACCTGACCTGGAGAACATCACGTCTGTCTGCAGAACACTAATCTGGTCTGGAGAACACCACACCTGACCTGGAGAACATCACGTCTGTCTGCAGAACACTAATCTGGTCTGGAGAACACAACACCTGACCTGGAGAACACCACACCTGTAGTGGAGAACACCAAAGTCTGTCTGCAGAACACTAATCTGGAATAGACAACACCGTGCTTGGTCTGGAGCTGCATGTAAAATGTCCACACGGGCATCCAATCCTCACCAGTGCTGTTGTTTCGATAAAGAATAGCCCCTGGAAGAGAGACCAGTCAAGAAATAAGAATCAATAGGAATCGAAAATGGAATGAAATGAAATCGAAAATGAAATGTTTACTCGATTACCTTATTATTGCATGCAGTTTTGTCTAGACCAGTATCACTTATTACATTTGCCCTTATTGTCCTTTCACTGAAATTATATCATTTCATCTGACTTAGTTTACCACAGATAAATTGAGTGCTTAAAGTATCCCGGCTGCCATTAGGGATTAAATGTCAGTATGAGAGAATAACTGGGGTATCATAATTTTAAGACTTTAAGATTTGACCAGCTAACGGCTGCCTATAATGTTCAGCGTGTTTAGATTTGGAGTGCAAGTTCCTTTTTTAGGGTATTTAGGGTAGGATTCATTGTCAAATACCTGCATTTACTGCAAAATAGAGGCTCGCCTTAAGACAGAGAATGTCAGCTGTGGGGGGGGGGGGACAATGGGGGCTGAACCATTCGTACTGTTATACAGCACTTTAACAGCCCTGGGTCTGCTATATGTTACTAGCATGTGAGGCCTGACTAGATAAAACTGAAATCTCCCTGGGGAGACAGTATTCTCATTTGTACTGTAATGGGTGTAGCCACAACAAGCAATTGCAAAAAATATCGATTGTCACATCTCCATGGGCCCCTGGACAATGTTTGTTGTTAGCGAAGGTTTGGAGGTTTATTAAATGCTATCCAACCCCACTTTGGAACCCTGAAAGACTATCCACATACAGACATTGTATGAATCATGTAAACAAGGGGTCCATCATAAAGAGGGAAACAAGTACTGTCACACAGCTCTGTCAGGCCTCAAAGCAATTTATCTCATTCTTGCTCGCATGGTGTCAATCTCTGAGGCGGGACCTAGAAGGGAGCTCATGAATATTAACGCCCAAATCCCAACCACATCGCTGCAGCGGGCAATCATATTTTCTACCAATACATAATTTTAGGTATGTATGAAACTCGATGTCTCCCCTGAACCTCAGTTGGCTTGTAGGATTCTTGATTCCAGAAAACATCTTTTCAGCTGTAGATCGATACAGACTCAATAAGACGATTGATTGTCTGAATTGAGTTTGTGAATAGTTCTCTCAGAGGAATTAGTTTTCTTGAGTTGTGATCCAATGGATCACTTGTTTTTACTCTCACTCCCACCCATACGCAGCCATCCTGTTTCCCACTTGGGGGTTTACCGCAAAGTAGCATTTCTCAGTTAACTTAAGCTAAAAGTCATGATCGTCCAATTGAAATGCTGCGTACTTAAACTTTTATTGCACAATCATGACTTCTAGCTTAAGTTAACCCAGATAACTGAAAAATCCTGCTCCGTGCAACACCCCCATGATCTCAAAGAGGGGCAGTAAAATGATTCCCTAATTGTGTGGATAAATCTGAATGTATACAAAAGTGTCACTGTAATTGCAGTATATATTGCTATTATAATATGCTGTTAAAGATGCTGCGCCTGAACCGTGGGTCTTCTGTGGTGAGAGGTGTCCTGTCTCACTGCCCACTTTAGCCAGCGGCATCTCATCAGGGGCACCGGCACAAGGGCCGGCTACCGGCACAAGGCGACACCGGTTTGACAGGTTGGGAGTCGTCCTTGGCCTCGCCAACGATGGAAACGTGGGAGTTTGGGCCTTCTTCTGTTTATCATCTGACTACCTTGCACTTTCTCATTATGGAATAACGTTTCGGCACCATGTGCCGGATAGTGTGTGTTTACTCTGTGCTCACCTTTCAAGTACCTGCCTGCAGCACTTGGAGCCTTGGATGCTTATGGTTCAGTACTGTCAGTAGCGGCCTGCAGTACCTAAGAAACTTTCAGCTCTGAACAAATGAACTGTCCTTGAACCCAGTGAATTCTATACCACAAATGGCAGGCAGCAAATACTTCTTTTACAACATTAAAAAAGTCTGATAGATCTAAACTCGGAAAAAAACAAGCAAAAATGGCAAAACAGCAGTTTGCTTCTTTGGGTCTTGAGTGTAAGGATTGGCTGTAATGTCAGACAGCAGGGATGCACAGCCAAACCTGCGGCCTGCGCCTAAGGCTATGGGCTATTCTCCCACTTACTGAAAGACGAGCTGAACTGCAGGGACAGAGTGTGGGAGACTCACAGAATAAGAGAGAGCCCAATGTTACCGTATAACTGGAAGCACGCAGATAGGAGCCGCGGGTTCTGGCTCTCGGAGAGGAAGTTAGCCTGAACTTAGCAGCGATCATAGCATCAGTACGAGCTCACTGTCCTTACAGAACAGCTCAGGACACTAAAGCTGCAGCTTGTGTTTGATCTTCTCTCATCCCCAATTTAATTTTCAAGGTTTGTATTTTGTATTTCGTGATTTTACATTAGAAATCTGCATTTTTTTAATGTTGACTCTGCAATACAGCACTTTGCTTACACTGTTAGAGGTCTGGGCACTTTCCACATATTTGCGTTTTATTGAGACTCCATTGTTCCGCACAGTGTTCAAAGTGAAACATCCATCCATCTTTTAGCCACTTGTCCTGCTGGTAGACAGGCAGGATATAGGACTCCAGGCTGGGGTATGCCCCGTATGGGGAGCCAGCTCACCAGAGGGCATGAGAGTGAATCAGTTACACTGAAATAATTTTATACGTTAAGGGTTACACAATGTGGGCAGAGGCAGGGTCTGTGAGCGAAAATAATGATCTCTGCTGAGAGGCACGAAAATGGAACTCCGCCAGGGAAGTCAGAACCGGAATCCAGCTCAGATGGATGATATGAATGAAGTGTAAATGCAATATTCCTACTAGTCAAGGAAACAGAGAGAAATACTCACTATGGTGGGCATGGAGACTCAGGAGGCAGTGTAATAGGAAAATCCCCAGAAGGGCCACGTTTGTTTTGAGAAAAGGTGGAGAGTAAACTAAAAGGAGCAGGAGACATGGAGGCTGAGGTCGGGGGGGGGACGGCTTCCTCTCCGAGGGCGCAGGTCTGGCTCCTAGGTCACTGGCAGCCCAGACTAGACACAGCAGGCCCCCTGAGTGGTTACTCTCTGGATGCTCGCTGGTCATCCTACACTGGGGTTTATTCAGTTTCAATTCTCTCTATTTTTATATAACGCCATTCACAACAGAGTCGCTCTAAGGCATTTGAAAAGGGTGTGCGGCAATCCATTATTATACTATGTATAGAGACGGAAGTAATGAATGCAAGAAAATCCAAAAACTCCCAAATAAGGAGAGAAAAAAACTCTGGGAGTCCACGGTTGGCTGACTGCTGCCCCCCCCCCCCCAGTCTGAACAGCATTTTAAAACTGAGCAAAATAAAATAACAGATGTCAGCTTATACCACCATCTTGATAAGACACAGGTCACTTCCTTAATTCAATCATTCCCACTCAGAATGCAATGACATCACATCCTAAGGATTCTGGGAGGAATTAGAAGAACCTCATGGCTCCTTACAGCCATGGATTAGGCTGTAAGCTTGGGCTCCTCAGACATAGCCCCCTCACATCACATCAAAGTCCAGGAAGACTTTATACAGTGCGCAAGTTGCACGGGTCCCTATGGTAGCAGGAGCACTTCCTGAATACGTTACTGTGCTCCCAGGAGGATATCACAGTACACATATGCACCAACAGCGCCCCCTACATCAAGGAGTCTGATTAAAGCACAGCAGTGCATGTTCGACATTGTGGATGCTGGATCTTCCTCGTGGCTGAATCCAGTAGCAGACAGGCCTGAAGTAGCTCAGATCTGCAGGCAGGGCACAGATGAGTGTCTTTCGGATGGAAGCAGCATCTCTGATGTCTCCATCATCTCCTTTTGGATCGCGTCCAGCATCCCGCGGTCCCGGTAGGCCAACCGTTGATTCGGCTGCAGTCGCCTTCTAATGGGGAGCTTCTTGCCAGGGATGCTTGTAGTCGGTAAAGGTGCGTCTGGCCTGCCAAGGGAGCGGACTGGCTTTGTGGGTTCCAGCAGAGCATTAGCCCTGCACAGCCCCGGTTCATGTTCCACGGGCGTGTGCTGGGACTAGTCCCAAACCGGTTATCCGCTTTAATGATTCACTACCTTTTCCATCATTTGTATTCATTAAATATTTGAGATCCTTTTATATTTAATCTATCTCCCCACCGAGGAGTGCTAAATGATAATGAATATCGACATCTTGAATTTCCTTCAAATACACAGATGGTTATCCATCCATTCATCCACCCATCCATCCATAGAATGGACACAGAGGCTTTCTCCTAATTGGACAGGTCCACACAAAGCATTCAATACCTTGACAGAGCCATTTTCCATTTTGTCTGTGGCTTCCAGTCCCCACAAAGCCAAACAGGTACCTCAGTGTGTCCGTGAGGCTTCCTTCAGCCGAAACAGATGGGAGGATGCAAGGGGAGTGGAGCTGGGTTTCATTAAATAGAGAAGGAGCACAAACACAAAGTCAGAGGCAGCCATTTTGGAACGAGAAAGTGATGCAGAAGTTGGGACACAGCATGGGTGTTGGCTCTACAAAGTGCAACCAAGGTCTGGATTGTCAGTAATTTCCATCAATCCATCCATCCTTTCTCTGTACCCGCTTATCCCACTGGGTCATGGGGGGTCTGCAGCCTATCCCGGTAGCAATGGACACGAGGCAGGGAACAACCCTGGACAGGGAGGCAGCCCATCGCAGGGCACACCCACACACCACTCACATATACCGGCACACCTAAAGGCAATTTAGTAACTCCAGTTAGCCTCAACGTGTCTTTGGACTGTCGGGGGAAACCGGAGTGCCTGGAGGAAGCCCCACAACAACACAGGGAGAACATGCAAACTCCACACACATGTGACCCAGGCAGAGACTCGAACCCAAGTCCCAGAGGTGTGAGGCAAAAGTGCTAAGCACTGCACCACCAGGCCACCCCCGTCGGTAAGTTCCATAACACAAAAATAAGAAGAAATTAACTATAGGTGACTGAAGTGGCTTATCAGCTGACTTTAACCCCCCCCATCTCCCATCCCCTCAAAGCCCCAAAAGCCTTCAAAGAGTGGGATCTGTGCCAGGTCTGAGCCCACGAGTCCATTAACTTGCATAGTTAATGAGTCTGATGAGATTCAGAGGCTAATGTCACAGTCACCGTCAATTTAAGTCCTAACCCCCCCAAGAAAAACTAAGGTCTGTGTAGAGGGGTGGAATTCTGCATGCTGAGATTGTTCAGAAAGCCACCTCCCCATAGCTCACTTTTGGGTGTAGTAAGGAGGTCCAACAGCTACCTCCCATGCTCACTTTTGGGTGTAGTAAGAAGGTCCAACATCCACTCCCCCAGAGTTCACTTGTGGGTGTAGCAAGGAGCACCAACATCTGCCTGCCCTGAGCTCTCTTTTGGCTGTAGAAGTTTGGCGGCGTTTCGCATTACAGTGTTTTCCGCAGCACCGTTACTCTCAGCGTCATGCAGAGAAACCTCCGGGCTTCCTATACGGCCCGAGCGGATCTGGCAGCAGCAGCCAATGAAATCTGTGTCTCCCAGGAGGCACTTACGTCCTGAGAGGGATGGGAATCAAGCCGACATCTCGACAAGAGCGGATTACTCAGGCCTTTCCGTGCAATGATGGCAATGATGGTGAATAAATAGTGACATTTACTGTTCTTTTAAAGGTCACGGTATCAGAGCATAGGAACGGTCGGTACAGAAGAGAGGGACTTAGAGTACTTCATACAAATATATGGAATAAAAAACACTATTTGGCAGATCAAGAATCTGGTCTAAGATGCTTACAAGTAAATAGTTAATTGAGTTCCTGATTGAAGAATGCTAGGAGTTTTGCGTTCTGCAGCAGTGCTTGCATCATAGGAACAGGTCAAGCTGATCGTTCAGGTCAAATGATCGACTGGGGGCAGAGACAGGAACCTGCGCGGGCACAGTGGGCCAGCTTCTGGAACATTCCTTCCAAGCCTTGATCATTGACCCCACATACCCTGTTAGCTTTCACATCTAATCTTGCATTGCTATATTTGAGCTGTAGTATGGACCAAGTCACATCGTTCATCCACAAACCCAAATCAGCTGGATGGGGTATGTTAGCCTTTTAGCTACCTCTGCTAAGCTAAGCAGTCTGTTAAATTTTGTTTGCCAATGTATGTGAACTAAATAGGAAATAGCAGTTTACGAATTAAATGTTGATACATAAAAAGTCATGCATATAAAATCTTGTAACACTCTTGTAAGATCCAGGCAGGACATCAAAAAACGCCACCTGACACGGTGAGAGGCAATAGGAACAGAGATTTTATTTTGGGTCAGACAGATGCAAAAGCAGAACGAAGGAATAAAAGGCGGATCCAGAGAAGGTGAAACAGCGATGGCTTCCATCTAAGGTCTGGCTGGGAATTGGGGTCTGGCCATGTTTGCTGGAACATGCAGTGGTTGAGTTGAGAGAGGCGACTCATCACCTGACTCCCACATCATACAACTCAGACATCTGGTTTTAATTTATCACTCATCTTTCTGGTCAAATGTTATTGTTTTTCCATCCTGCATCGGCCTCTCTGATGTCACCGGGTCTAACTAAGTCCGCCTCTTCTTCCTGATCTGTTGAGCGTCTCTGTACCGTGATAAGAGGCTTGTGTGAGGGAAGAGCAGCCTTTCTGTCTGGCAGCATTTCCATGTGGACCCTGTGTCCTAATTGAGCCCCCCTGCCCTGACATCAGCGTGCCTCCCCCACCCAGCGCCTCTCACCTTCCCGGACGAGTGTCCCGATAGGCAGAGAAGCTGCAATATTCAGTGCCTCTTATTCCCCGAGGTTCCCAAACAAGAGAGGGTCCTGTGACACAACACTATCACTGATAATCAGCACACACCAAGATAAATAATTGTGTACTTAGACTGGTATCCGGAATCCAGAGTTATCTTACTGTTAGGTTTGGTTATTAGCTGTAAGATTGGTGTGCTCTCTAATGGTGGGTGATGTTTCAATCCAATCTGGGGCATACTATAACACCCCCTGCCTAGCTAAATTAATCCAGGGGCAATGTGTCACAGAGCATGTGCAAGCAAGGGGTGGGAAGAAGCGGCTTGAGGCCTCGATCAGTCTGCCTCGATCAGTCTGGCTCAGCGCCACAAAAATATACGACCATGTTTTAGGCCTCAGAGTGGGGCCAGCGTATCTGCCTCCACCCTCCATCATTCCGGCCATGAATCACAGTAGCTATTTATCTAGGGGAGCCCCTCCCAATAAAACTGTGACTTAGAAATTGCATTTAGGGCGGACATTCTATATGCTTATACATTCATATAACAACTAGCCCTTTTTTAACAAACAAGAAAGGTGGCAGTGGAGTCACTGACAGGATCACACCCCCCTTTCCTCAGTCGTCTCTGTGCCAGAGGCAACCACATCATGAAAAAATACTTTACAGCTTAATTGTATCCAAGCAACATCTGCTGAGCTTGTCCGTTCCCATCTTTGGCAGGAGGTAGGGGCCTGGGACGACCTAAAACTCCTCCCCCCCTCCACCTGTAAACTCTCGCTGAACTCCTGTGCAGGAACCAGAGCCTCAACTGCACCTAATTCTCACAATTCTTCTCTGTGGGGGAGTTCAGGGGATTTTTTATTTATTTTTAAATTTAATAGGGAATAAAAGTCTGGGTAACCTGTCCAGATGCAAGTGGGGAGGAGAGAAAGCAGCAGAGGAGATTTTGGAACATATTTAGGGCGATGCAGGCCCCACTTTGCACCAGCTGCCTTAAGCTGTCCTCAATTAATTTAGCCAGTATGTTGTTACCATGTCAGCTAATTAGCCATGGATCGATTGGAAGCATGTTTTTCTGCCATAGATTCCACAAGAAAAGCGATAAAGCACAAGAACCATGTAGCATCTACAGCAGGGGTGGCCAATCTTATCCGCAAAGGGCCAGTGTGTATGTGGGTTTTCGCTGCAGCCCCCTAATTAAATTACTAATTAGAGGACTGATTGGCTGAAGAGTCCTCACACCTGGGTTTGAACAGCTGACCTAAAGGTTACCACAACAACCTACATACACATCGGCCCTTTGCAGATAAGACTGGGCACCGCTGATCTACAGCCTCATGGTCTGCCTGTCGACGGTGCTTATTTACCCAGCCACCTTAAAATACATTCTTCTGCCCTGAAAAAAGGATATTTGTGCAGAGGGGAAAATATCAAGATTAGTGCTTGTTCTTTCATTGGGGATGTCACATGTCACCTCCATGTCCCAGTATCCGTGAGCTTGTCCATTCCAGGTTCAAGGCACCCATCATGGGGTCACCTTTTGATGTTAATCTGAACTCCGTTGATTTTTTTTTGGTATACATTTTTGCTGGCCATGCAGCAAGGCTGTTACTGAAAGCTATCATAAGAAATTTGCATAGGTGCTTGCAGTTACTTCACAGAGACATTGAGATGCCATCGTCTATTAGGATTGTTTACCGCTTCGCTCTGTCTGGCTTATCCTTTCATGTGCACACAAGGCCCTTCAAGAAGGTGCAGCAGAACATCTCTCTGTCTGATTGGATGGTTTCTATGTCCACAAAAGTATCTTCACAGTTGACATTTCCTTTGGGGGTGCTGTTTGCACTTGGATTCATGTCTCAGATAGTATTTTATCATGCTGTAATTGTTTTTATCTCTAAGCTGAAATTCCCATGTTTTGTCTAAGTTTCGACAGCTTTTTCTTTTAAGTAAAAATTACGAAAACTTGAAAGCCTCATTATTACCTTGAAAGATGTTCATCGCTACCTAACTTGATCGGCTCTAGGACCATGAAGGTTCAGAATGTCCACAACTTTTGTTTTATGATGTGACAGTTTTATTTATTCTGGCTGCTAAATCGCAGATATGAAACTGTCTGCTGAGGTATTACCTTACAAGGTGAAAGTCTTCTTCCTGGTTCCCAAGGTTTTCAGCCTTGGCAACTTAAATCTTGCGGGCAGAAAAATATATTCTGGGCAATTTGCATAATTAATTTTGAAGGATTCAGTTCTGTCAATAAAAATTTCCTGTTCGTGCCCCTGTCCACATGATTCAGTACTTTTCCTTTCTTCTAGTTGCAAAAATGAGTAACACTCCTGCACAATATTGTCTCTAGAAGGCAGAAATAACAAATGCAGGGACAAACAGTCTATAAAAAATGTTTTGATGATGGAAGATGGCCAACATGGGCTGGGAGAGAGTCATCATGGTTAAATTGTCGGAGACAGGAGACCGGCTGTGGGCAGATAAAGACAATAGCTTCAGTATACTGGATTTGCCCGACACATGGGTCTATTCTCTAAATGCTACAACAGGCCGGCTGTCTCACTCCAGTTTATGACCTGTTAGTGGGAGACATAAGGGCAAGCAGACAAAGAGGCTAAGCAGTGTGAAGATATAGGGGTTGCGTGAATTTTGTGTTTACCAGAAGGCAGTACTGCGTAGCAGAGGAGTCACTATAAAGAGATACAGAGACATCAGGACACCGATTCAAGGGACGTCTTGCACAGACTTATTGTGAGAGTACTGACCACTGAGCACTGCCTACCTATCACTGATCACTTAGCACTGCCTACCTATCACTGATCACTTAGCACTGCCTACCTATCACTGATCACTTAGCACTGCCTACCTATCACTGATCACTTAGTACTGCCTACTTATGACTGATTACTTAGCACTGTATATTATCACTGATCACTTAGCACTGCCTACTTATCACTTAACACTGCCTACCTATCACTGATCACTTAGCACTGCCTACCTATCACTGATCACTTAGCACTGCGTACTTATCACTGATCACTTAGCACTCACTACTTATCACTTAACACTGCCGACTTATCACTGATCACTTAGCACTCACTACTTATCACTTAACACTGCCGACTTATCACTGATCACTTAGCACTGCCTACTTATG
>JAODUD010000019.1:16261808-16276133 GCA_026784285.1 Stomatorhinus walkeri | reverse complement strand
TTATATTATATTATATTATATTATATTATATTATATTATATTATATTAATTTTAACTGAAAAATAAGTGGAAACCTTGTGTGATCTTCTGTGTAACACTAAATAACCTTACGCTAGATCGCTCTTGAAAGCTGTGTTCCACACCGGAGTTGTGTTCAGTAGTTAACTTGGGTCATCATAACCTGGTATAAGGATATATACAAGGGACAGAAAACAGTCACTTTATTTCTCCAGATTTCACAATGAAAATAAATATATTTCAGTTTTTTTTACTTCAGCACCTGCAGTTTTATGATTGTTGCTACTGTTTTTCATTTGTAAGATCAACATCTGAGTACAGTGAACCCTCATCTCTTCTTCCTGCTCCATGATCATCAGTCTTATACAAACCTTCAGTGCCTGATTTTGCTGGAATTTTATCTTTTAAAACTTGCTCTGGGTGCGAAGGGTACCAAAAATTTATCTAGAAGAGAATCATGAAGACTGAATATCTGTTGAGATAAGTGTCTGCTGAGCTTTAGAAGGATGTCAGGTGTCTGAGTGAATATCTGACTGCCTGAAGCTGAAGCTCCCTCAGCATGACATCTTCTCTCCTGCCCCCCCTCCCCGTTTGACATCATCACCTCCGCCGCTTCCCAGTCCGTCAGGCCCTTGTGTTCTCAAACCAACCTGCTTGGTTACTTGCTTGTCCCCGACCCGCCGAGTTCCTCTGCTGTGCTTGAAAATCCGCTGGTCCTCCCTCTCCACTACGTCTCCTTGCTGGTTGGCCCACCAGCATCAGAGCTACATTTCTCGCCTCACAGTCCACGTCCGGTCTCCCCACAGGCAGCGCCACACCACATAGCACCCCCCCCCCCCCCCTGCCCTCGCCTACTTGCCTTCCAGATGTCCCCTGACACTGTTTGTTCCTCATCTGCCTCTTCATGTTGTCAGTCTGTCCCTGCAGAAGATCTCTCCCAGCCTCGTACCTGGAACAGCCCCAGCCCCCCCGATGACCCTGTACCAGATCAGTAGCTGGAAATAGATGGATGGGCAGCTTCTGTGAAGTTAATTTAGCTGCCTACCTCACAGGCACGGATAATTTACCAAATCACACATGCAATAAATAATAAATATAACAAAGAAATGGCAGGACTCACCTCTAGGGGGAGACATAGTTCAGCATATTGCATTTAAAGATCCCTGCCACCCTGACCAGGATAATCAGTTGGAAGATGGATGGATGGATGGATGGATGGATCTGGAGATTTATTTTACAGCTCAAATAGGCAGCATGCTACTTCTAATTCTTTATCTACAGCGGTGGTGTTTGGTTTGGTTCTGTGTGTTTTTAGGTCTTCTCTCTGTACTGAACATCAAAACGACATGGGCAATTTCCTAGTAAAAGCAAATTGTGCTTGTAGCAGGAGGAGAAAAGGAGTGTCTGAGCATGAGACAACTGGCATCCAAACAACCAAAAGTCACGCGGTTGTAGGACGGTTGGTGTGTATCATATCTTTTGAGTCTTCGTGACCGGTGATGACAGATGCAGACAAATTCTTAAATACAGCTAAATTCGTATTTCTAAACCCTAACACATAATTCTTAGCTTTAGTCTCGGTTATCTGCATGCAGCCAGTGCTCAGATTGGCTTTTCAAATGGATTTCATTAAACAGGCCCATGGCTGTATGGTATGAGTCCAGCCTGCATTCCCAGTTACGCGTCATCGCTGCTAATTGGCTTCCGCATAGGGGAACACACTGCCACACGCTGCCCATGCACCCAGCACCACTGCATCCACAGGTGGTGCTGGGTCGTGGTCACGGCTACATATCAGATTGAAGTGCAGTGTGGCATTAAATGAGTAGCTCTGTGTTGTCTGACCACAGGGACAGTGGGTGGTACCGCTGCTTTACATATCTGGAGCTGGGAGTTTGAGGACCTCCTCTGTTCAGTTTGTGTGGACCTTGCATGTTCTCGCTGCATTGTGTGGGCTTCCTCCAAATTGTGACAAAAATAAGCAGTTATAAGATGGATGGCTGGCTGGACCATGTAGTTACAGTGTATAAAGTCTACGCTGTTGCTATATTTTGTTTTGGTTAAATGCAATTCATGTTTAAAATCATTTCTGCATTTGTAGAAATATCTTCAACGATTAGACCTCAGAATGTATTAAAATTGAATATTATATAGGATTTCCCTCCAAAATCCCTCCTAGATATACAGTCTTATCTGATGAATTATTTTGAAATTCAGATGATCTTTACTGGTGACATAAATTACAATGATTAAAAGCATTGATATGTGGATAATTCAGACATGAAAAATGCCACAGCAGGGAGCAGAGCAGTGAGAGGGTCTGGCTGTCATCAGTGGGATTTACATTCCAGGGTGGACAGAGAACGGCAGCAAATAAGAACTCATACCATCACCAGATTAGATTAATATAAAAATGCCCGATTTAAAGGGGAATGAAGCGTGCCATGGCATGGATGTTCAACCCAATGGGGACAACAATCACCTTGACAGACAGAAGATCCTCCCCTTACTCACAAACACTTCTCCATTGTGTCCAATTAACGTCTTTTGTAGATGCTTTTGAGAGCAGGAAGAGTGTTCCTAAAGGAGATGAAGTTAAGGGTCTTGCTAATGAGCCTAATGCTGAGCCTCTGCTGGGCCCAGGATTCGAACTAATGACCTTCCATGGATGGACATAGTCCCCCTAACCTGTAGCGCTACACACAACCTAACATTATTACTTGATATTAACAGAGCTCTCCCATGATGAAAATGTCTAATGTTCTGTTACCTAACTGCTGTCATTTATCACCCACATTGGTTACAGTTTTCAGGTTGCCTGTACATGTGCTTTTTGATTCAGATCAAGCAGTTCAGCTTCACACACTATAAAAACCTCTGGATATTACCACACTTTTACCTCTAAAGAAAGGTTCTTCTAGCGAGTTTCACAGACGGCTGAGGTGTGGAAGGCAAGGAACTGCAAGCAGGGACTGAAGAAGGACTGTGCACCACACCTTAGCCACACCTGCCCGAACATACGGAGTCAGGGCCTGGGGGCACATTAGGCAGATTTTAGTGGGGGGGGGGGGGGGGTGGTCTCATGGTGACCCAGATCCCAGACATGGGAGCTGAGCTCCACCTGCTTGAGCAAAAAGTGCAGGCCTGATCAGTGAGGACTTCCCTATCCAGCCTGGATCATCACCTTCACAACCTCACCGCCTGCAGGACCATGATGGATTTGGATCATATAAGACACCAACGATTGGCAAGGGCATCAGTTTATGTGACAGGGTTTGTTTGCCTCGACAGGCACTGTAGAAGATACCGTGACTGTTTACATGGTGATTGAACAGACATGTCTGTCTGACACCATCAGAAACTTGGAGGTTATTGTCGGCGACTGGAGGCTCTGAGATGCATATGGTGGCCCTGAAGGACAAAAAAGGAAGAAATTTAAAAGAGCAAATTGCCACATTTGAAAAGTAAAACCCAGTTACACAAAGCAAAGAAATAGCTGAGGCAACAACTTAAAATAAATCAAAAACAGAACTGTCTTCATCGTCGTGTCATACTTTTCGGAGCCTTTTCTGGAAAGCTATTTCAGATTTCATTTTATAAAAAGAAACAAGCTGTTCTGTTGTTTCTCTGGATGAGAGTATTGGTAACATCGTTGTACCAAATGGGACCAACAGCACATTAGGCGCAAACCTCCTAACATCTGTTCAGCCCACAGAATTATTATTATAACTTTAACTTAAGATGACTTTATACGTCTGCATCAACCTCCATGTTTTCCACCTGCAGCAAAGGAACCACACTCAGTCTCATAAGGAGAAGGCATATGCCAGTATTCATTTTCAGCAGATAGATCAAGTTGTGCAGCTTGTGAGTCCAGTTCTGCTAAGTGGAATACACTGTCAAGACCATTCTCTACACTGGCTGGTTTGCTTTAAGTGTCATTCATAGATCAGTGGTTCTAAGACTGCTTTAAAGGAAGGAGAATTCTATAAATCCTAAAAGAGTGGAAGTTTGCTTGCACTCAACAAGATATTAAGTCTTTAAGTCTATAAGGCATCTTTAAATTGGGTACTTGGGGAATGATGCAGAGGCACGGATTAGGCCTGGTGCGCTGCTCACTTCTGATTGGCTGATTGGGTTGGCTGTGGAGTTCTAGTGCTGCGGATGGAGATGGACAAGCTGAATGAGGGCCTGTATGGGACTCGCCCTCAAGGCCAGCAATTGAAAGGCTCAGAAGAAATGTGACATTTTCAGGGGAGAAAAAAGTTCATTTAGAATCCTTTGTCATAGTTTGAGCGAAATCCTTGAAACTAAGGCATTTAGCGATTGGGTTTTGGATGCAATTAAAATGCCATTTCTCTACAAGTGTCCTTATTTTGTTCGAATGAGTCACCATTTGACATTACAATGTTTTGGTGATTCAGAAAAGCCATAACCTTGCACTAAATAGCAGGGAGTGTGCAGCTCAGAGCCGGTTATTGGAAGATTGCTGGTTCAAATCTTGATAGAGTGATGTCACCATCAAACCCCTGAGCAAGGCCCTTAACCCCAATTGCTCCAGGCGGGCTGGATGCTGGCTCAGCCTGTGCTCTGACCCCAAAAACTGGCTCTCATCTGAATGCCGGATATGTCTGTGTATCAGACAGATCACAATGTGGAAAACTACCCATATTCTGCATGAGGATGAATAAAATATCACTGTTTAGGGCTAAACCATACTGGAAAAAATCATAATGTGATGCTTGAAATTGTTGTTATAATTATAGTGATGTTTATCTTTTGAATAGCATTTGAAAATTTGCCCAAAATAAACTATATCTATATAACACTTATTGTCTACCAATACAGTCTGTCAAATAAGTCAGTGGTTTGTAGTGAGTTGTGCTGACAGAGCAATGGCAACAAATAACCTGCTTTCGCTCATCAATATTTTGATTCAGCAGAAGGTGAATGCGTTTTAGTTACCAGTTCTGGATCACTTTTCTCCTCTTTGCTCATTTTTGTTTAATTTCTCACAAGTGGGCCACATTGTCCAACAGCAAGGAAGAAAACGAATATGATTGGCTCGGAAAGTACACATTGAGCTCATGCAAAAGCAACCATGGTAAACTTTAGACTAATTTTTAACATAAAGGAAAAGAAAAAATAATTAAAATAGCAGTTTCTAAGTTTTGTTTCCTATGGCAGACTAAATGTTTTAGCGAAACTGTTTGACAGTCACACCTCAGCTGACCATGGCAGACCAGATGTGACAATTACATCTACATAACATGATGTCAATATTAACGTTGCGCATCGTTCTGGCCTATCACTGTCCCACTCTACATGTTTGTTGGCCGCTACACATGAACATCTTCAGATATAACAAGCTTTTTATTTCAGACTAGTAGCTTCCATCCTGCCTCTCAGATAGCGGAGGACTTAAAGCAAGAATCTTGGGAACAATAAGTCGGGGGGGCTTGAGATAAGTGGCCAAGTCCTGCTGGATGCCACTCTTAGAAGTGATTATTCTTAAACCCCAAAGAGCATCTTGTTCTCCATGTACGAGAGACTTTTGATTTAGCTGAGGTCTAATGCACGGCAGTCCACCAATATTTCAATTATCATTTTTTTGCTCGATGTACTTAGAAAATGAAAAACCCCACACCTCTAACCCATAAGCCCTTCACTCCTATTTGAAAGGGAATCTTCCGTCATCCCAGCTGCCACAGAGAGCCTCGCCTGCTCTCGCTCCTCCTCCTTCTGCCGGAATCTTCAAGCCACGTGCCTTATAGGCCCGAGCAGGTCTGCAGAGAAGCCTTCAGGTCATTAACTTCTCCAAGACTTCTCTAAGTCAAGTCTGTACTTCACTCATTAGCCAGTGGCCCTGACACTCTACTGGATACTGCTTACTGACAAAACAGAATCACATCATTCACAACATGTCGGCTTCTAATAACTGTGGTGAGACGTGTTATGTTATTTTTATGATATATAATGAAGTTATTTCTATGTTAAAATCCCATCCTGTAGTCTTAGCCCAGCTCCTTTCCAGCTGATTTGCATGGAAACAATCGATCGATTTCCGGTTCATAGCTAGCCTGCTAGGAAGCCGTGACCACCAAACAAAACAATCATAAATAATAAAAACAAAACTGCTTACTTTTCTCTGTAACACCTCATGTGTTTCTTTCCCCTGTGTGTTTTCTTATAACCTTCACTTTCATCCTAAAAACATGTAGCTGGCGTTAAGGTACCTGGCAATTCTGTGGTACCCAAGCGGTGTGCCTGCCTGTGTGAATGTGCACTCTGCCATGGACCGACACCCCATGTTACTCTCCCCCGCGTCCTGTCCTGTGTTTCCCGGGACTGGTCCCAAGCTCACTGCAAACCTGGCATAAATAGTTACAGAAGGTATACAAAATGATTCAAAGTGTGAATCGGTGCGCAGGTCAGGAAAAAGCCCAGCCGTATGTGACAAGAAGCTCCCCAGTGGAAATCTCTCTGCATCCAAGACTGCATTTTGGATTTGTTATGCCAAGGACACTAAACAAGTAATGAGTGCAGGCAGGTCTTTGAATTTGATTGGTGCTAGTTGGCATTCCTGCAGCACACACTCGAAGGTAATGCTGAGTATGATTACTCAGTACACTGCTTTTTACCATCCATGGGAGACCAATACTTACATGAGTGAGCCATACTGTATCCAAACTGTTCATTATAGCTTTATTGATCTGTTTGCACTGACCATAGAAACTGGCGTGAGTTTGATCTTCCTCATGTGTACTTTTCAGCAAAGGACGCATTAGTGAAATATATTAGTCATTTTATAGGAAGCTGGTAGAAACTCAGTCTGGGAGACTTTTATCAATAAGACACTTGCTTGCTGTGCAGAACTCGTTTGGTTATTCCATGCCACTAAACTGGTCACAGGATTAAAAACGTCACTAACAGACTAAAAAAACAGTTTCTATCCTTCAGCCAACACCGTGCTGAATCCTGCCAAGCTGACGATCTGATCTAGTGCCCCTTCATGTTTAGAATTCAGTCTCATGGTTTCAACCAAGTTGGACTCAGTGGTTAATTTTAATGCTGCTATTCTCAAGTGCAATAGACGAAATGTGCAATATCTTGAAACCGTGGGGTATGACTACTTTACCGTGCTGGTCTGTGTGTTTATGAATTGTTTGTCTGTTTGTGTATTTGATATTTTATTGTTATTATGTGACTGTTTGGATGTAACACTGGAGATGATGCACCTTTAAAACTCTGTTGCTGCGGAAACAACAATGACAATAATGCAACTGAGTCTGATGCAGAAATGATTTTTTTTTTCATTATACCAGCTGAACTTTGCAACATTATTGTTCCTAGCAACACCCATCCATCTTTCTTCTGTAACCACTTATCCTATTCAGGGTGGCAGGGAGTCCAGATGGGCACAAGGCAGGGAGCAACCCATGATGGGGCATCAACCCATCACAAGGCACGTTTACACCCACTGAATGGAAACTCCAACTAAACTCAGCATGTTTTTAGACTGTGGGTGGAAATCAGAGTACCTGGAGGAAACCTCACGGTGACATGGGAAAACGTGCAAATTCCACACCCATGGAGCCATGGCAGAGACTCAAACCTTAGTCCTAGAGGTGTGAGGCCACAGTGATAGCCGCTGCACCACTATGCAGCCCCTTCCTGACAACACAGAAGTTCATCTTAGCTAAAAAGTGATAATGTTGTTTTGTCAAACTAGCCTCATACCTATAGAAATGATGGTCTAGCTTACTGACCACTATCAGCTTATGACACATGACACACCAGTGTCGTTTTCCATCAGGGGATCTTCATCCTCGAAATAACTTGTTATTGTGTTGCATAATGTATACTGAATGGTTAAAGAGCTGCTCTCATTAACAAGCCCCCTTCTGTATTCTGTCTCTGGCAGACTCTACACAGGTGTACTTCCTTTAATGTGTTATTAGCAGAATGCTACTTCCTTTTGTTTCCACAAAATGTTTCTTCCCATATGTCAGATGAGTGATAAACATCCGTGCCACTCTTATTACGTGCTGTGAGGCATGGAGATACTGTCTCCCAAAAGAATACGCCCGCACACTCCACAGCATTCGCTATCACAATGCGCTTTGAAAGACTAATTACCAATGAAAGGCATTTGTCGAGTTCGACGTGCAGTTTCCAAGCAGCCACAGGGGTTTACGGTTTGGTTTGATCCGATTCGGCTGTCCTCCTCTCAATAACTGTACCCTTCTATTCTCTGAAAATACAGCTCTTCTTAGTCGCTGGACTGAGCACAGTAATGATTCTCCAGATTCAGTACCAAAAGCTTTGACCTCAGCCTCTCAAGTCATCTCTAATCATCCTTAATGAGGCTGGTATCGCCCTGCAGCCTCCCTGCTCTGTATTTAGAATATATTGCTTTTAATCTGTCAACTTCAGCAAGCCACAGTCCTAAATTGTCTGTAATTAATGCAAGCTACTAAAAACCAATCGAGAAAGCCATCCATCTTCAGTGTGCCCGAAGAGAGGTGGTTATGATTAATCTCTGACACAGGACACAGGTAAAGTCTACAGTTTAAATACCACGCCTTTGTGGTAACTCTCTGTGACAGCGCAGGTCATAGACGGAGAAGGATTCGCTTCCTGACAGGAGTGGAGTTGCATGTCTTGTGTAAGCTAAAGAGCTTTCCGCTCAAGTTAGCTTAGAATCTTCTGTAGCCACAGCACGGCCGCGCTGACAGCCGGGCCTCAGATGAGCCGGAAGGACGGACTTTCCAGCACATTCAGGACCCGACTGAAACCCATTGTACCCCCAGTCATCAAAATACGTGCTTTCCCAAAACAGGAAGAAGGGGCTGATGTGTGTTTTAACTGGGGGGGCTTGGGGTGGGGGGGCTTGCATCTGCATTTGGGTAATGTGGCCATTCCCTCCAAGCCTGTCGAAATGCCATTATGCAAGGCAGCCTGTCAAGCAAACCCCAAATGGGCAGCCTGACAACCAGAGGAACAGGATGCTGTTTATACGAGAGCGGTCTTTGCACCTGAGGCCCCCTTCTCCTGAATATTCAGACCTCAGAATGAATCCTCTTCTCAAATAATTCCAGACGCCAAACCAAGGAGCGCAGCTCTTTGAGTTATAGACCACCCCCCACACGCACCCATGCAGCACACAGACATGCAGACATCATCTGTCACTGCGCGTCACCGGTGCGTAACTAAAGACTGCTTTATACATCAAGTACAGCCTTAACTCTCATGCATCTGCTGTGACACTCACACTTTCAGATGCTTGCGCAAGAAATCTGACGGCAAATCTATATTATTCAATTAACTAAAATCATGTCAAAAGTGTGGGGGTAGTTTTCAAACCCTTACATACTATTTACAAGGTAATAAAACAGTTAAATATGTGCAAATGTGTGTGAAGACTTTGAATTGAAAACCTCACTCCAGCCAGCTGACTAAAGCTGGAAACCCTAATTAACTGGGGCAATACCGGTTCACACAATCACTGGACACCGGCGAACCAGATCTGAGCATGATTTGATCGCTTTGACGTCATATGAACATAAGACGCTACACTATATGCTCTGTAATTCTTGCAACCTGCACAATTCTGAAACATCTGTATAAAAATAAAAATTTTAAGCTATTGTGGTACATATTTGTCCAGAAAGGATGCAGTAAAGCCTGTTTTCTGCTGTGTTTGGCTTATGGGCAGGGATCATGAGGCAGTTACTCTATAAACACAATTGTCATTTTGCCTTGTACATGCATCACAGCACCTTTACATTTACAAGATTTACAAGGTAAGAAAAAAGTCCAACCTTAGATGATCACATGTGCAGGAAATGCAGAGCAGTACAAACAGCCAGATGGTGCTCCAGCGTGAGATCAGCACATGGCACACGTCACGTGAAGGTGGGGCAGTCAATCGGCATGCAAGTGAGAGAGACCTGCAAAGGACAGTACCTCTGAGATATTATAATAATTGTCATCATGGCGGGAGGGGTGCTGTGAGATCGACAAGAGCATCGTCCTGAGGCTGGAAATGAAAAAAAAAGAAAAAAAAACCAAAGGACTCCAGTCAGGCTGTCGCTGCTGGGAAGGTGCTTAGGCTGCTTACAGTCTGTGATACCCGTCTGTCAGGCCGCTCTGCTTCTCAGCCCTACAGCAGCGGGAGCCACTCAGAGTGGAGCTACAGCACCACCCTCAGGCTGAAGCATACACCAGACTCTGAAGCCCCGCTCCCTGCCTTCCCCGCCTCCACCCGCAGCCCCCTGCCCTCCCCACCTCGACCTGCAGCCACCTGCCTTCCCGGCCTCGACCCGCAGCCCCCTGACTGGTAGATGTTTAATATAAAAAAAACACCAAAAAGTACAAAAGCGCATTTTTTTGGGTGGGGGGGTGGGTGAATGAATACAAATTAAATATTGAGGTACACATCTGCTTGCCCCCCCATCCCTGCTCATTTGTAGTCTCCCCCCATTACTAAACCTCATTGTCAACATGAGACATGCAGTGTTATTGTGATGTCATCACTTCCTCCCGATATTCAGTTAATAACGAACTTGCACATTTGGTTGACAATAACTTGGAGCATAAAAGATGAGGAAAAACCAACCATATGAATCATATTCCATTGAGGTCTCATGGCAGACATTAGCGGAAGACAGCTGATTCATTCGAGTAACATATTCGTTCTACATCTCCGACGGACATAGGAATGCATGTTTTTACAGGGTCTAAGGACAAGTCAACAGGAAGTTTAGCTCGGACAGCAGTGTATAAAGGGAACAGGACTGTAATTGACTAAATGTGGCTTTATGTTGTTGATTAGACGATATCAAAATAAAAGGTTGCAGCTCCTCAATCAGTTTAAATGAAACCCAGACATGTGCTCTTGTTTATGTGAGTTTTCACCCGTTTTCTTGACCCAGTAACATCCACGGGATTATCACATGCTTATCATATGAATGGCGCTATTTGCAAATGGGTGTCTGATCAGCGCTGCTTTGAGACTCCGACACTCGGGTCGGTCACTCTTGTTCTTTTCACTCTTTATTCCTTAGAAAGCTCTACAATATATTTAGTTTCTACCTATATATTTGAAAAGGATTCTTGGGGTGTTTTTTTAAATGTTTCTATGATGAAAACTCACCTAGTTTTTTAAATGGTTTGGTGAGATTTCACGGGCAGGAACTTCGACTCCAAAGGGTTAATTACCTGCCAGGCTTCTTTTGAATGTGGCGTGAGTGCCCATATTTGCTATGCTATGAAGGGGATCACTCTCTTGCCCCTGCGTCAGCCGCTCAGGGCAGGCCCTGGCATTTGTCCCAGACAGAGGCAATTATCGACTGAAGCGTTGTTTAGACGGTGCTCCGAGGAGAATTCATGGGTGATTCTGAACAGCTGCAGCGCCGCTGAACCAGTCTCCTGTCCAATGTGCTCCGTCCACATCCGTGCGTCTGCATCAAAATGCAAACTCAAGCAGCAATAATGTTTTAGTGATGCTCTTGGACTGTCCACAGCACAGATGCTGGCTCAGGATTCTGAGTTATTAGTGAACAGGGCCTTTTAAATACCGAGAATGCCTGGCCACAAGTTAAACATTCCACTTAACATACATATGGCGCTCACAGAAAGTTCGGGGAAGCTTGCTTAATTCTGTAAAAAGGTTGGAAATTTGCTGATTTCATAACAAAAGTTCAATGATAAGCAGGGTTTAACATATCTGCATATATCTTCCATACAGACATTTTCTTTTCATCGAGTGTCATAATCTTTTTTACTGACTCGTTCATTTCTGTTAATTTTTCCGTTAATCACAGTTGTAGTCATTGGCTCTCAAAGGCACACTAAACACAAATGTTTGTTTTATGTTATTGCAAAGGAGTTACTAATTAAAATCCCCCAATGTGACTGCAGACCAATTAACTTTTTAACTCATAACTGATATTTGAGAACTATAATTTGGGTTTTGATTTATTGGTATTTGAAATGAATGTGTTATTTTTAAACTTCTAGTTGTTTCTAATATTATATATTTTTTGTAAACAAATGAAGGAAGTAATGATTTTCGTTATAAAACCAAGAAATCTGCAATATTTTTACTGAACTTATGAAGCGTCGCCAGACTTTCTGTGAGCGCTGTACAGCATAAGATGTTTCACAATGCTTTCACACTGATTCATAGTAATACTGGCGGCTCCGTTAGCAGGAAGCATTACCCACTTACATCTTCATGGAATCCTGGGAGTTTGATTCCGGATCCCGAACCAGAATGAAAATGTCAACAAAAAAAGTCTATAAAACATCTTACGGCATTTTTCACTTGTGGGCCTCATTCTGCCTCTCTGGTCTTTAGGCAAACTGATTAAAACATCTGGTCCATCGGCCGCTTCCTGATTTCAGCTCCCGAGAGGTTACACATATGACAAAGAGGAGTCCTCCATGTGACACTGAGTGTCGAGAGAGATAGCAGTCTGAGATCCATTATTTCCCGACAACTTTTGCCTGAAGTGCGAGGAGTCGTCAGAGAAACTCTCCTAGATGCAGACATGGAAAAGTGCACCTGGTCGCTTGCATCCACGCCAGAACTTTTGAAGTTCGCCCAGAGTTAAGAGCTAGAAACTCGCAAACCTGAGTGCTGGTGCACCGCAGACGGGGGAGTGAGGAGATTTCGTGGCAGCTGAGTGGAACTGGGGGTTTCCAGCAGAGTTTGGAGCCCCCCCAGTCAGGACGACTCTCGCTGCCTCCAGGCCATGCAGGCAAGGCCTGTTTAAGACTGTCAAATGAAAGGAGAGATCCATGTGGAGCTCTGCTCAAAGACGCCATTAATATCCGTGTTTTTCGAACTCGCTTCCCACCCAGGAGTTTGGGTCGTAGGATTCAAAAGAAGTATGAATAGACCATTTTCAGGCTGTTTTTCATAAGAAAGGACTCCAGCAATGGCGAGGTTTACCTGCAGCCGCCCCCGAGGTCACCTCCAGCAAAAGGCCAGGCTGCTTTATTATAGATTTATTTTTATTTTTATTGATATTTGATGAGCTGTCTTAGAGAACACTTCTGCAAAGCCTTTTGATAAGGGAGGCCTCCTGGGGGGGGGGGGGCAGCTTAGGAGGGTCTGCTTGTTTGAATGTGAGTGGGTCATACAAAAAGTCTTCAAGCCAAAATAATAAGTGTGTGGCTGGTAACAAAGAAATGGATTCTTGTCTCCACTCTGGAGAAATAAATTTCTAACTGTACCCCCCTCCCCCTTCTCTCCTTAACGTCTTTCAAGTCCTTATTTCTAAGATCTCGAAGCCCAGGGAAGGATTTGGAGAGCAATAAATTACTGATTTGTCTTTCAGAGAAAGAAGACAATTGGAGCTCTCCTTTCTCTCTCTTCCTCTCTCTCTCTCTCTCTCTCTCTCTGCCTCTCTCTACTCTCCCTGTCTCTTCTCTCTCCTCTATCTTTCTCTTCCTCTCTTTTCTTCTCTCTCCCTCTCTCTGGTCTTCCTTCTCTCTCTCTGTCTCTCCTCTCTTTCACCCTCTGTATCTCTCTCTTCTGTCTCTCGTCTCTCTGTGTTTCTCATACTCTCTCTCTCTCTGTCTCTCTCTGTCAGTCTCCCTCCCTCCCCCACTGACTGGCCCTCATTTATATCCAAAGGCCATTAGCATGGCAGAGTGCATTAAAGTTGGGCCGCAGCGCAGGTAGGTACCCGGGTGACCCCCTACGGGTCATGGAGAAGCAGACACTCACTCCTGCTGCCGCAGCGTGAAGCTTTGCTTTTGGCTGACGCCCAGCGGCGGTTGAAACTTTGCCAGGCCCTGCGTGAAAGTGATAGTGAGATCAGCATATCCAAGAAGAGTGCGTGCAGCTGGGGTTCAGCAGACATAGAGTCCCGCGGAGCTTATCTCCTGCGCCCCCTGCCTGTCAGAATGTGCAGTTCACCCAAGAACTTATTTTTCCCACCTGGGAATTAATGCGGGCTTCCTGGTGATGTATCAAACACAGCACGGGAATTAGCTGAGCTTGAACTCACTCCACAAACTTATAGCAGCGTTTGGTTAAGCTCTTCCTCATGTTATCCAAGTTCTTATTAAGTCTTGCATATATAGTATCATCCTGTACAACCCCAGGGATGGCTGACGCAAGCGAAGCAACTTACTCACGGAGCAGCGGTAAAAGGTGGGGGGTGCTTGGAGCCAGAAAGGAGCAAAAAAATTTGTCGCGCTATTTCCAGATCGTGGGGAGGGAGGGGGGGGGGGGGGCTGTGCCCTTAACGCCCGCCATGTGAAAGGAATGACTTTACTACTTTTTACATT
>JAODUD010000019.1:16241552-16258591 GCA_026784285.1 Stomatorhinus walkeri | reverse complement strand
ACTTTTGGAAGGCAACATATTTGTATCATTCTGTGGTATTGGGGGGGGGGGGGTGGGGGAGAGTAGGATCAGCTATGATTAATCTTGGGGGTGCCTCTGTGTCTTTTAGCAGAACTTGACAGCCGTTCATTCAACAGGCCTGATGGATGATTTACTAAGTCTGTCATTTCTGGTGCACAACATGCATCACAGAGATGTCCATCAGCTGAGAGGGTTCAACTCATATGCAGGGTAGCGTTTCTGCACAGAGAATGAGAGGGAAGAGTCATCACCTGATCAAACAGGAACAGAAATGATCACTTATAATGCTGCATTGACATCTGGATGACTCAATGCTGCCACCTGCTGTTGCCTCAGGGGATTCATCAGTCGCATGTCTGAGGCTAAAGGCGCCGATTTTGTGGGAAAACACATGCAGCACAGAGCTGTTCCGAGTGGCGTCCCCCTCACGCAATGTGCCTCCAGCCTGCCCGTATTTTCCGCTTCACAAACTTGGCTCCTCTGTCATTAAACACCAGGGATATGTTACATTCCCTTGACATAAAGGGCTCAATGTTAGTTAGTTAGTTAGTTAGTTCTGTTTTTCATAAAAGTGTGATAAAAGCCTTGGGAAATTTGACATTAAAAAGACCATCTGTGCGTGTTTATGACATTTTTCTGTAAACTTTTCAGGCTGCATCTGCAGGCTATTCTGCACGGTGCAGTTCACAGTTGTGCAGAATCCATTTCTCTGTCCTGTGTATCCATTCAAATTCACGTTGGCATGACAACAAACTATTTTAAAGTACCAGCAGAATATAAACTATCTTTAGTGCAAAAAAAGGAAATTAGAAAATGGAAAACAGTCATGGTTCATATGGTAGTTTTATAAACATTTTAAAAACAGTTAGAGAGCTTCCTTCTATATATTCCCCTTTTGAGGTTTCCAAGTGTACACAGAGCTTTAATCGAAAACTAAATACTTTTAATTCTTTCCTATTTTACATTTATCTTTAATTCTTATGTGTTACCCATGGTAATCTATTCAACACAAACTGAATCAATTAATATATGTACATTTTTAAGAGCTTGCTGATTCAATGAAAAACAATGCTTCATTAACGTCTAAAAAAGTATCTAAAAACAGAGGTCAAGCGTAAGAGCCATTTATATAGAATGGTGTATTTTCAGTTTAAGTAAATGGCTAGCATATTTTGTGTTAAACCTGCCATTATAATTTGAGTTTTACTAGTGTATCTTACAAGAAAGTGCTTCTACGGTTAGCTTTTTGGTTTGAAGTGATATGTGTCAGAGGAGCAATAAAGTTTGTTTTTTTGAATGTGAAAAATAAACAAGTGGACGTCAGGAGCCACACAGCCTGTTTTACCATGGTCGGTAACCTGTGTACCAGTTTAACGCGTAAACAGTCTACTGTCGTTCATTTCATAGAAGTGATCAATTGTTTTAAATTGCCGACATAAAGAATAACGTTTTCGACCTAAGATGACCACTACATTAAAGTACCTTTAAAAAAAGCATCGTGACATTTACTTAAAATTTATTATAATCCAATGAATTACATCAAACAAAAAAATTAATCAGTCACTTTATAAGTGTACGTTCTTTTTATGAATATATGTGAACGTGGCTTAGTGGGTTAGGTCGTGCCCATGGACAGAAGGTCGCTGGTTCAAATGCCAAGGTAGCAGACTGATTGTGCCGTTGGACCCCTGAGCGAGGCCCTTACCTGCTCCAGGGCTGATGCATGTGTGCTGTGCCCCCCCCCCCCCCCGGCCCCCAAGTGTGCTCTTACCTGGGTAGGAGAAAAGAGAATTTCCCCAAGGGATCACTAAAGTATCACTATTCCATCGTAATCCTATCAGGGCCAGCTGGGCTTCATCACTGTGGGACAAGTCTGGTGATGAATGACCTGTAAGGATGAAATCCCACAACCCTCGCCCCGTGCCCCCACCGTGCCTCTTGCTGGTTCACACGGCCAGTAACCAGTGGGGTCACATCAACAATACCAGGCTGTGGTTGGTCCACTCTGTTCCTTTTAAAATATCTACTTAGCTATCAGGTACAAGCAACACTCTTATTTCTATCTTCTAATTGGCTGTATGTGTAGCTCCTGGTGCTGGTGACTGTGCCAGAGCGTGACTTGGCCAGACCCCCTTGACACTATCCAGCCTCCTGCAGCTTCCACCGTTCCCTAATTACTGCATCAGGAGTGAGAACAAGACCTGCACTCAATTCCTAGAGTAAATGTGAGACAGAGGCATACTAAGGATGTGTGATCAACACACTCCGGAGCCTAGTATGGATGCCTCACAAAGGTCACGCTAAGGTTGGGAATTGGGCTTATTTGGTCACTGGGTCACATGTGCGTGTATTCTAATTACCTGCCAGTTACCTGCAGATCAGAAAAATACTTGTAACATTGTGTCACCTGTACATCAAGGCGTGCACACTGGGAAAAGTAAAACTGATAATCTT
The DNA here is from genome assembly GCA_026784285.1 of Stomatorhinus walkeri. Classification (NCBI taxonomy): domain Eukaryota; kingdom Metazoa; phylum Chordata; class Actinopteri; order Osteoglossiformes; family Mormyridae; genus Stomatorhinus; species Stomatorhinus walkeri. The sequence goes on along the minus strand of JAODUD010000019.1, from coordinate 16,256,116 downwards.
CCTCCACGCTTCCCTTTCTCAGCTGATACAATGCTGAGCCTATTTTTGTTTATATATTGTAACTTGAGTGTCCTGACCCATGACATTACACGTCTTACCTTCACATATTACTCTGTATAGTACTAGGACCACAGTAGCTGTTATTAAACCAAAATTATAACAACCTAAGGAAAATAAACTTCATCAGCCGGTTGCTAAGAACCATCAGCTGAAGCAATACATCACAGTGTTTTACTCTCGAATTTGTTTGGACAGTTCAGCTCAGACAGATGTATAGCAGAAGTCAGCTCAGACAAATGGATCTGTGTTACCCATGTTGAATGCAAATGGTTTGTTTTTGAAACATAATAAATGTAATGTTTTATTGTCTTGTTTGGTGCTTCAAGAAGCTAGTTCCTACTAGTGATTTGATTTCCCTGATATATGCATTATAAATGTATTTAAGCTATTATTATTATTATTATTATTATTATTATTATAATCAACCCTTCCCAACTACAGTATGTAAAAATTTTGGTCCCCTTGGAACAAGAAATGTGAGATACTAAGACCACTGTGAGATCACTGCAAGATCACTGCGAGATCACTGCGAGACCACTGCGAGATCACTGCGAGAAGCTGCTGTAAATGCACTTGGTGTCCTCTAGGTCAGCACTATACATGTATTTTTTGTATTTGTGGGTGACTTAATGTTTTATGTGTCATATGCTGGACTTCAGGTGTTGTCTGTGGCTCTCATAAAATTCCCAAAACATTCTCATTTAATTTCCTGTGCTAGTCTGAGATGTATATCGCAACCAGGTTTGGGAATTATTATTATTATTATTATTATTATTATTATTATTATTGCTGCTGCTGCTGTTGCTGCTGCTGTTGTTGTCACTATTAAGGTTTGATTATTCGTATCCCAACAAAACATCTTGTGAGTTTTCTTTTACAATCCATCTATCTTAGTTGAGAGACATTCATTGGAAATATTCTGCATATTGAGGCAATTATTGCATTTTGCCCCATAATTTTAGTAGTTCAAACCATTCATTACGGTAATGAATCTGCATTTCAAATAAAACCACATTACTGGTGCCACCCCAAAGAGGGCACCACGGAAGTGATCCTACTCGCCCGAGACACGCAGAAGCGCTTTCATTCAAAGCCGTCGCCTTTCCCTTACAAGTCTGGTCCCCACGCCACTCAGAAAGTCGCTGCTCTGACTGTAGGAGGAACAAAATGGCCCCTTCGACTTTAAGAGTGGCCAGACTCTGTAATTTGAGAGACAGAGTTAGAGAGACAGAGAAGCCTGTTAGAATTATTATTTTTTCCCCCCTCCTTGGAGGGTGTCTCACTGCTGGGAGTGCACGAGGGGAGGGTTGTTGGGCACGGGACAGCCCCTCTGCGTTCCCTCCCCCTGCCCCGTTCATGAAAACCAGCTGCAGGGAGCTCCTGGCCCCAACTGGAAAGCAGTTATTTGAATGGAGGACTGAGGAGACCTTCTACAGCGGCTGCCAGTATGAGATCCTGCTGTCTGATTCTTAGTGCCCTCTTGCCTCTAATCCTCGTGCCCTGGCCGAGTCTTGGAGGTAAGTGCACCGGAACGCATGAAAATTATTCATTTGCCCCAGTCAGGGCTTAGGGGAAAGGACTTTAACCCAGTGCTACAGCAGGTTGTGCACTTTCTCTTCTCAAAAGTGCTTCCATTTCGCATGCTCGGCTACAGCAAGGTGTCTGGTGCTTTAGGGGTGTATGACAGCTTCGTAATCTAGAGGAGCACCTCCACCTTCTGCAGGATGGAGGGCTTCCAGGTGGTGGCCCACGGTGGAGCAAAGGGGGCTCGGATGATGGGTTTGTAGGGTGCAGGGATCGGGGCACAGTGCCGCGGCCAAACACAGGCTGAGGTGTCCCACACTCCACGGTGAAAGGCTCATTCATCTGATGGAGGGAATTGGCGGGGGGAGGCGTGTGGAGGTGTGGGCGTCTTGGCCGATGCAGGCAGGAAAGGACTAAAGTTGTTCAGGGAGGGGGTGCCGGACGGCGCAGCACAGAGTGGGGCTGTGTTCCTGGATGATTTAGATGCAGGGGCTCAGCCACTGCTCACGGTTGCCTGCCGGAGATCCGGGATGCAGGCGTGGGGCTCCTTTGGTACGTTGGGGCGGCGGTCTGGGAGGAAGGAACTCTAGGAGGACAGAGAGGAGCCTTTCAAAGGCTCACCCACCTCCTGATCTAGCAGTAGGCGTGAGAGTCTCCATGCCCATCCGCTCTTAATTAATTACCCTTAATGGACCTATTGACTGAATTGATAGTCAGATTATTTTTTTTAATTAGTGTTAAACCAATTCCATTGCTGATTCGTTTGAATTTATGTGCTAGCACATAAATTCCAAAAACATAGGCTTATGTACATTGCATTCTGTTATTAAATTGTGTTATTAAATGCTAATTTGGTGCTAATGCTTCTTGGTTTGTTTAGCTGTCAGTAAGAATTAGACTGTGGAAAATATTTTATTAGGACAAATTCAGCTGAGGCAGTTGCTCATTTATTATTGTCATTTCTGTGTAAGTTTTCAATCAACACAAACTTGCCTGTGTAATACCCATAAACAGTGATTCCCTGTCTTCAGTAATATGTTTAGTTTAGCCAAAATTGGCTAAATCCACTCAGCGCGCAGCTAATCAAGGCTAATTAATCATAAACGCAGCAAAAGCAAAGGCATCCTGTCACTGAGGTGTCAGCCCCCAGCCGCTCGCGCCATTCCTGACTCCTTTGTTACCTTTCTGATTTCATTTTTCTGGTGGTATTCATCGTACAAGATTCTTTTGGGCTTCATGACACCGTTTCACTCAGTTGCCATTAGTTTCACAGTTTTAGAGCGACGTCAACAACGTCGACACGTATTTGAGCAATGAATTCTGGGGCATTCCTACGGTGACCTGCCTATGTGGGAAGACCCAACTGTTCACTGACACTTTCAAGCTTTGGCAGGGAAAATGTTTTTTAAAACCAAAACTCAAATGTTTTTGATGTAATCCATCACCTGAACTGTTTTTGGACCAAGGACAATAATATAATTATGCAGTAATGACATAATTACTAATTTTCAGAAATGGCTGAGCTTCTCTGTCAGTCAGCGTATCGGACATTGGCCACAACACAAGCCATACAAATCAAATTATTGTGCTTGAAGAGCCCTTTCTTTGTTACAATTCTTTGTGCACCGTTGTTTGTTCAGATCTCAGTTGCATAAAGACCATGGTCTATCCCTGGTTCCTTTCCAGAACCTTTGAACATGACACCAAAAGCCAGGTCATTAAAAATTCTACGGCCAACCTCCAGTCATTCTGTTGGGATTCCATCTGTGCTGGAGGTGAGGAAACTGCACACAGTGTCCTCAGTGCAAATAAGCCAAGCCCCCCGGATACACGCACACACACACACACACACACCCATATCCATCCCTAACGTCACAATCTGCTAAGAAATGGCATCAGTTCCTTCTGGGTTTTGTGGGGTGTGGTCAGTGGTTGCTCAGTAGTGGGAACACGTTATTCAAAAAACCTCTGAGGATCGTACTTGGAAGGATCTGGAAGCCCAGTAGCATGGATGCGTTACTCATCAGCATTGTGAACCATTTGGGCTTTTGGACCTCTTTTGCGTTAAAAGGGAGCTGCCAGTTATTTCACTAAGCAAGGAATAAATTTTTATGGTAACACGAGTATGACAGCATGTCTGTGGAAAATCCTTCTCTTGTGTTGAAGCCTCACGGGATCATGGCTTCCCTATTGTGAAGTTGTGGCCAGGCACGCTGGAAGCAACGCAAATCAAAGTAGCTCCTCAGCTTCAGAACGGCGTTTGTACCGAGGCGTGCGGTTGGTAATATAATGATGCCCCCACAGGCTGGGGACAGAGCTCTCCAGGGCCAGCACAAGGGGCCTGTGTGTTACTGAACAAGAATGGGGAAATGCACCCCCCCCCCCCCAAAAAAAAAAGCTTTCTCTGCAGTCAGAATTAATAAACATAACATTTAGAAGATGGAGAGACTAATGCTACCAGTTCATTTACATTAACTATTGTTTTATCTTAATAAATACAGTCAGTGTCTTGTCAAATATGTAATAAATGACAGTAATAACGGTATTTTAGCCATCGTCAGTGTGTCAGCAACAGATGTGCTCTTGCTGAGCTGGAGGTAGATTCATGGCTGCATCACTGCTTTGGGTCGCCACGCGTTGGGCGTGGCCGTTTCATCCTGGGCTGACCTGGTGCGGGAAACAACAAGTCGGTATGTGAAGGATGGCAAAGACAGAAGGAGCCGATTCAGTTGAGCTACTGTGGAATTTACAATAAATCTGGCATTTCTAAAAGCAAGCCAGCACTAGAACAGTGATCTCGCTGCTTCTGGAGTCCAACGCAAAGGACTTAATTCAGCCATTTTCTGGTGCCCTCTGCTGGAACAAATCTGAACTGTGACCCAATACATTCCAGAAGCAGCAGAGGAATAATAGAAATAAGAATGTAAATAGAATGTTAATAGAAATGCAAAGTCATAAGAGTCATATGAATTCCCTTGTATTTATGATCCATCCTCTTGGAGAAGAACCCCAGGGGTCACATGAGATGCTGAATTTCAGTTCAGACAGCGATTTGTCATGTGGTCCATGGAACAGTGTGTTGGATCTGCAGTGGCTACACAGCCTGCTAACGATCAGCACTGTCACCATCATCCTGCTCTCATCAGATCCCCAAGGGTACAGATGGGACACAGAGCCCTCTAATGGGTGGGGCAGGTTGTCACGATAATCGCCAAGGCAACTTTCATTTATTCTGAAAGCAGAAGCCACAAAATATTATCAGTCCATTGATTCGAAACTGTGATGTTGTCGAACAACAAGAAGAGCACACCCACTCCAGTTCCATGGGTCCATTCTTCTCCGAGCCCACATTCCATCTCCCTTTTTATCAGCTTGGTAGACTGGCAGCTGGCACTTCTCAAATTAACCATAACAGTCCCGCACATTCATTCGAGATGAGAGCACTTGGGGATATTTTGAGGCATGAGGAACCTCAGCTGGAGAACAGCAACAGGCTGCACGTCAGATGAAGCTACTCCAAACACCACATCTGCAAACATTAGATGCTTTCTCTTGTGGTTTAACTCCAGAGGTTTTTGAATCCGTGACTACAGTAAGAGTACTGGCAGCTACAGCAGCTCTGAAGGTTTATATAAGTATCCCTGATTTTTTTTTTTTGTGGGGTCACGAGGGAGGGGTCTGTTAGCAGGAGAAATTGGACCACAAGAGCTAAGCTACATTAAAATACAAACAAACAAAATTACAGCGAGATTAATATCCAAGATCATCATCGTATGTCATACCGGAAGTATAAACATCAAAATGGTTAGTATTATTAATGACTTGCATAATCCCTGCAGAAATAATCATTAATTAAATAATCCCTTCTTATAAATATGCATGTCTGATGTCAAAGAACAGGAAATAAAATTGATTCATTGCAATTTATAGCTGCTGAATCTCAGCTGACTTATAAAAGGTGTCAAGGTACATTTGGGATCTCTGACTCACATCTGCCATGTGGTTTTGCTAAAATCCTAAACTGTTAACGAAAGACCCTTCCGCAGGGCCTCCTAATATAGACAAACCTGGTACCCCGTTCACAGAAGGGCAATCTTGCAAGTCAGCTTGATTATTATCATACTGAATCTTATTTAAGGAAGGATTCTCCTAGCATCCATTTTTAGGCACTGAGTAGATGCTGGACTGCGACTGGCTCTAGCTACAGGCGGAATAGGTTGCTGCCTGGGCCCCCAAATTACCTGCATTGCTAGGAAGTGAAATGATCATCAATTTTCTTGGTAAGGGGGCCTCCCATGCACAGCTCTGCCTAGGGCCCCCGAGAGGGTAAAGTCGGTCCTGTGCTTCAGCACTTTACTGACCCAAAATAAACACTGCATTTACAGTCAGGTACTCATTTTATAAATTAGTATTGGCACGACTGCATCTCCCGACAGTGTGCAAGTGTGAACTCAAAAGCGTCTGAGAGATCAATGTGAAAATCAGCCCCCTGGTGCTATTCCTTACACCTGAATGACTTAATATCTGATACTTCTCTACTTGGCAAACCCAACTATGGCTTCCTCTACCAAGAACCGAAGGTTACGATTCAACTGGATGTATCCGTTTAAAAGAATTAACGGTCACAGGTAAACATGGAAAGGTAAACACTGACTTGATATAGTGAAGGCTTGCATGGGTTCCCCAGGCCTCGAGCTGGTGAGAGGTGTGAGATATGGTGGAGCGTTTCTCCCACTTAAGTCAGAGACCTCACATGAGTTCCCCCACTCTCCTGTCTAAAAGTAGCACAGTAACTCCCTGAGAATAAGGCACAGGGATGTCTCATGTGTCCGTGTGCCTCACGTGAGCATGAGACTGCCGTATCTGCTATAACACGTCTGACACACCGCGTTTACGCATATTCCCATATAATCAACCCTGTGAGTAACTCGCTACCTTTGAAGACAAGCAAGGAAAGAAATGTTCAACATGAACGAGAGAGACGTCCACAGGAGGTGATAGCACAGATTCTTCAAAGGCAAGCAGAGTGTGGGAAAGTCAGCTGGAGCCAAGTGACACGGGAAGTTTGGGAAAGCGGACCCAGACTTTATAACAGACCTTTCCCTTCTGGGGTCGGCAGAAGGAGGTGAACTGCACAATAGTCCAAACAAATGAAAGACTGCCCATGGGAAATTATAAAGCTGAATAAAAAGTACTCACTGTACCGGCTTCCACTGGGGCCTTCGGCTGATTGCGGACAATCATCAAGCAAGCGAGAATCGCGTGGGCTGAAAGTTTTACAAGTCTGGTCACCTGACTGATCTCCCAGGACAGACTGTGGCCCAACCTCCCACACCAAGATTTTTGAAACATTAGAAATTATATTAGAAATAGTTTTTTTTTTCTTAGACCTACTATAACCAGATCAGTTACAAAGGAGCACAAGGCTGGACCCTCTCTTCAGAGAGCGCTTGCTGTTAGGAAAACCCAAGGGTCCAATCACAAGCCACTTCTGGGTGGAAGAACCGTAACTTTGCCCCCCCCCCCCTTCTTTGAAGGACCATCATTGGCACTTGGGGACTGAGGAGAAGTGGGAAAGTGTAGGAGATCTTGGACCAGCGTCACTCACTGTATTGTGACGTCAACTGGACGACAAGGGTGGCTCCTCGTCCCCCTGAGTCCACAAACTGGCCTGAAAGGTCCCAGAGAGTTTGTGAGAGTCTGTCCAAAACAGAGGCTCTGCCGCACTGAGAAGCATCCAGACTTTGGCAGCTGATGGTCCTGAATAGATACCAGGGGAATATGAAGCTGTGCCACGAGAAGAAGAATGGAGGGAGCTTCCTGTCTGAAACATGGTGGGTGGGACTGTTAGCACAAATTTCTCTGTCAGCGGTTTAAATCATTGCATCACTCATGAATCACACTGGCTTTAAATAACTCCTCTTCCCAACTCTGTCTCCTGAAAGGTCAGGGCAGACTATCCCCTTGGACGCAGAACATTTAATAAGTTGCTAGCCTCAGTTCTCGCAGTGGAATTTAAGTCAGCTTTTCCCTATGACCAGTGCATGATATAATATCGGGCTAATTCTAAATTAACATTTATTGCAATCCAAAAATGGTCAGGCCCACTGTGTAGAAGGAACTGCTGGGTGTATTTCGTTCATGCCTATCCATGGAGAGGAAATCTAGGGAATCAGCGGAGGGGAGCTAAAAAGTTATTTTGGGAAAAGGCAGTCTGGGCGTCCAAAGACCCTGCAGCAAGGAAAATGAGCTGAATTCATACGTCCTTCCACAGTGAAAGACTGGCGAGTTGTTGCCATCTGCTGCTGAAACGATAGCAATTATCTGTAGAACAGTCATACATTAAGAGGTTAACTGCTATGAAACAATACTTTATAATAACAGTCAAACACTATATATACAAAGTATATTAAAGAAAGAGTAAAACAGGGAGTATAGGACTATGAACAATGTTACGGGATTATGGGAGTTTATCCATCTCATAAAATATAGGTAGATGAAGAATGAAGAGAAAGCCAACAACTCATGTTCAACATGAGAAAAGGGCAGGAATCTCGCTGATCTTCACTCAGAGAGGAGTTTGAGAGATATGGGAACTTCCAACAGACAGAGGCTCTGCCTACCACCAATGGGAAAGAGCCTAGTTGGACTCAGCTGCTGACTCCGAAGCTAATGCCTGCCAATACATGGGCTATGGAACACTACAGATAACTTCTGGGGAAGATCCTGGGGTCCTTTGCCAGCCGTTCAGATCACATCTTAAAATATTGCTGAAGTGTTTTGTCACGGGGGCACTTATCTGAGTCTGAGTCATGAACTCTCCAGTCCGGATCTATTTAATCCATCCCTCAGCACCACCGTAATCCCAGTTGTGGCCTCCTATCTAAGGTCTGGGGGAGGGGAACGTGTAAATCCCAGCGTAAAACCCATACGTTAGCTGTTTAATCCTTCAAGAGAGATGTGGTCAGGACCTTGCCGGTAATCATAACAGGAAGCAGGCCCATCAGTCGGCTTTCGGCCAGGCCTGTGATCACATCTCTGTTTGCATTTGCCCCACAGCGTGGAAGCTTTCAAGCACATGAGAGGACAGTCGCCTTGCTGGGTTACGGTCTGCTCTGATCTCACTCTCTTCCTGCTCTGAGAATTGTCTGAATCTCCCAATAGAGCAAAAAGCTTTGTGTATCTGCCCTTGTACCAAAATTTCACAAATTTCACCTACAATACCAAATGCAGTTTTAAAACCCCAATATTTCATATAATTAATTCCAAGCAACAGAACCTTAATGTCAAAATATTTCTTAAAAATTTCACACAAGTCTGTCTTTGTAGTCATGTTAAGGTACCTGCATTTTAAAAGCATGACCCAATTCTTTATGTTAAACTCAGATTTAATCAAATTACATTGTCCTTATAGCCTAAAAACATTATGTTTGTGTAGCTTGGGAGTGTAGGTGAAAGGGGGTTGTGGTCTCCAGGTTTACCGCTGCAGGGATGCCTTCAGCAGAAGATATTTTCCCGCCACAGCTGTCCAGGAAGTTGACAGCAGCTGGGTCAAGGCCCATGTTCACGGCTTGCCGGCCTGGAATGCGTGATGCAAGATCGGAGCTTTGTTTCTCCTGCATCCTGCTGTATATAAATACGTACGATATAGACAGACGCAAGGTGGTAGGAGACTTTGGGCTATGAAGCTTCCGTGCCTGAGAAGTGGAAAAAGATAGAAGCCTGAGCATCACTCCAGATCATAACATTCAAGGTCTCATGCGTTCTGACTCTCAAGCAAGAAATCTTATGGCAAATCTATATAATTCCATTATAAACCTAAAATTAGCTACATCAAAAGTGTTGGGGTAGTTTGCAAACCCTACAGACTATTTACAAGGTAATTAAACTGTTACATACATGCGTGTGCAGCATTGTCTCAAACTGAAAATCTCACTCTAGTCAGCTGACTAAAGTTGGCAACTCTGAACATTTACATATCGGTATGTGGCCCGTGCAGTAAAGGCAGCGGGGGAGGGGGGCTGGTTTTTGGTACACGCGACTGTACACGGAGCTCCCCGCTACCGGGCAGGTCCAGTGCCAATGGGCCGCCCCTGCGGCCAACAGACTCAGATGACTAAGCGGGTAAAAATAAACAGAAATTCGCTGTCAGCAAGCGAGGCCCAGAGCCCTGGAGACCAAGCCAACGCCCTTGTCACAGGGCCAGACAAGGGCCTTGAGAAATGAGGCTGCCTGGCTGGCTTCTGGAAGGATCCCTCTGCCGCAAAGTGTGATTTCATTTATAAAACCGCCTCTCTTTTTCCTTCTGCCTTCTCCTCTTTTAGCTGCTGACCATTTCTTTCCAGCTGTACTGATGCCGGATTGGTGGGCCCCTGCATCAGTGGGGCAACGGAAACTTGTGTTTTTTTTTTGCCTTTTTTTTTTTAAATCCATACAAAGACTCATTCTCCAGCCATTCCCCAAAAATGGCTTTGTTGATGCGTGCCTCTTACACCACCCCGGCCCAAGCAGGACCACCTTCCTGTGCCAGAGCCACCTGCACCCCTATATCCCACCAGTCCTTTAAGAGAGGAGTCGTGGCCACAGAGGTTAAGGCAGAATGGGTAGAGCTACAGCCATGGGACACACACCCCCTCTGGGCAGCTTCATTAATCACTGATGGAGAAAAGCAGGAGAGAACAGATACTAGCCCCCACCACACACATTTACAAGCACTCCATCCCACTCAGAAACATGAGCAATAGGATTGAAGTTCATGGTGTCTTCCTAACAAGCTACTGTAGATGAGGTATGAAGGAACAACAGTGTCCTCAGGCAGTCGGGACGAGGGGGAGGCGGTGCAGTCGCCCACAAATCGAGGCATGGATGGCACCCGACTGGGGGGGGGGGGGATTGGGGGGAAAGCTGGGTGTGGTCCAGTTGTGTTGGGGTGGCTCGCATGGTCATCCAGGTAGCTCTGTTCCATTTCAGAGTCACCATGGTGTGGCTGAGGTTTCCACGCACCCTGCTCCATGCCACATACGTGTAATTAAACCGTGTCTCAACGCTCAGCCCATTCCTGTCAACCAGCAGTTCTACACGGGTGATTTTATGTTCCCAGCAAGAACAGAGTGCAAAATAAATGAGTAGCACAGTGGTCAGGGAGACTGAGTCACTGTCTTAGCTGCTGCTACCGCTAAAGTAAATTCATACTAAATCACTGACACTTTCTTTACAAGACAGCTCATTACGCCTAACAATAGCCTCTCTATTACGATATATTGCTGATTAAAAACAGTTAGTTTTCATTGGTCCCATCAGGATTCGTTTCTCTCAGCCCAGATTCATATTGCGTGAGTCTTATTTGACTGTGGTCCAGTATGTGAAGAAAATGCATTCCTATCATTTCATCTTGGTGTTTATGCTCCACTGTGGCCTGTTATGGAATTAAAGGTGTTCACTGGCATTAGCGATACACGACAAAAACAGAGCGGTTTCATAATACATGGACCAGCTTACAGATTAAAGCACAAAACAGACCTGAAAAATATTCATATATTTTATCTTACATTATGAATTGATGCACACCACTCTCGCTCTAATTCCACGAACTGAAACCACCAGCTTTGCGAAGATGGGTGAAAGGTGGAGAGCACATGGTTGTTTACAACTAATCCTGTATCACAACTGGGGCGGCCTCAAAAACAAATGAAGTCATAATTCTGGTGAAACATTCCTAGATTTGTCTGGTTTTAGTAGTTAGAATGGGAGGTTTGCACTGGTCCATTAATATGTAAACATGCCTGCCATCTAGTGGTAATAATCAGCAGCTCAATGTAAGCAAGGTACTTGTCATGTTGTCGTTTAAACTCCAGGGTTGGTCACCTCAGGAATGACATCACATTAGCAGTATCGATGCTCAATATAGTAAACAGTAGACTCAAGACTCCATCTGCAGTTGAGGAATCTCCTGCCACTGTGAATATATTGTTCGGTGTTAATTCTCTTACTTTGAAATGCAAACCCCACCTGTTTTTTTTTTTTTTTTTGTAAATTTATGCTATTAAAGATGGCGCCAGAATTGTCCCCTGTTGGTTCCACTGAAGTTGCACTTGAGTAAGAGGCTTCACCTCTTCTCTGCCAATTCTGCCACGAGCCATTTATCAGCTTGTCTGACTGCAACCTTCTTGCATAGATGCCCCAGTATGAAGCAGAGAGCTGGGCTCTGTCAGCCTGTCCAGCGTCTCTGCGGTCGAATTCCAATGCATGTGTGAAAATGTGGAATAACGGAGCAGACTGGGTGGAGCCGTCGGCGAAGGACGCCGTCCTAATAAAGCAAACAGGGACAGCAGGAATGTTTGGCTCTCGCATGAACGTGCTGCCGGTTACTTTTAAGGGCAAAAGGAAAGCCTGCTAGAGCCGGTTTACATTCTGCCTGGCCGTCAGTCTCCCTAGTTCACTGTTCTTAGGCTCTGGCGGCTTGTTCCTGGCGGCTCTTGGCGACTCCCTAACACGCTCCCTAACACGCTCCGCTAAGGAACTCAGGTTCTTCTAAGGCTGATCCAAGCAGCACGACCTGCTGGCCAATGAAGGGTGAAGAGAAGAGCACTGATCCTCTCCTAACTATATGTGTAATAACACAGAAACACTTATTTGACACTTTTAAACAGGTTTATTAGCTTGATAGCTATTTGTTTGACTAGCAAGCCAGCTGGCCTTGGACCCTAAGGTTTTTTCTCCTGTAGCTACACGAGGAGTGTTGCATTTCCTTTCTCCTGTCTGCTGGCTGTCCTTCCATACTGTCTCTCAGGAAAAAGCCGTGTAGCGTTCACTGCTGTCGAGTGTTTCAGTTTCAGCTGCCTGACCTTTCTGGAGAGGCTTGGGGACAGTTACCGTATAAGGACTTAAAAATAAACTGAAATAATATTATCCTAACCCTAATGAGAGCAAGCAGCCTGAAGGTGATTGGATGGATGGATGGATGGATGGATGGATGGATGAGTCTGTATGTATGCCAAAGCTGAGGATTTTCACTATTCTGATTTTTTGCTTTTTGCTGTGGGGTTGATGTGAGTGATGTGAATGTGTTGCATCCGGGATGTGCACCGTCACTCAAGTCTGACATTACAAAAGGACACCTTAGCATGGCTGAGTTGGGCTGTGGAGCATGCTGGTAAAAGGCGCAAATAATTTTCTTCCTCCTCGATGCAAATTATTACATTTATGGCCTTTTTAAAAAATGGATTTCTTTGTTAACTTTGTCACGAGTAGGATTTTATTCTATTAGCTTAAGGTTTTTTTTTCCAAAGCTAAACAATGTGTCAATACTTTGGCTATCAGTATACTATACATAGTACATTCAGATGTGCCTTTTTAAAAAACACAGTACATTCCACGGCTGTTTAACATGTAATTAAGGGAAGGAATTGCTTTTGTAATGATCCATGAATTAATTCTGTGACATTTATTGATCAGAGGTGATCCATGGATTTCAGAAAGCTACTCAACAAAGAACCAGTCTTAGAATTATTTCTTTCCTTGTAGTTAATGTTGCAATGGGCTGGCCCCCCGTCCAGGGTTGTTCCCTGCCTCTTGCCCATTGCTTCCGGGTAGGCTCCGGACGCCCCGCGACCCGGTGGGATAAGCGGGTATAGATGATGGATGGATGGATGGATGGATGGATAGTTAATGTTCTCCATAAAGGCAGTAAATGTTTCAGTCAAACTCCATACTCCATACTGATTCACAGTACTGATTCATCCCAGATCACGTCTCAAGGAGTCATTCTGCCTGTGACTCAGACTCACTACCTGGATCAGTCTGCCTGAGCACGTCCCTGTTCTCCATTCTGTTAGATGCAGACAAGCTCTTAGTCTTAAACTGCACTTGATCTTTTGAGTCCACATTCAGAACAGGGGGTCTTACATGTAACTTTGAATGATCGTAAACCCAATAGGTTATTTGAGTTGCACAAACACTGCTGTCCATCCATCTTCCAACTGCTTATCCTGGTTATAATTATTTGACTGGATTGGGCTATGAGGTTTCAAATAACTTGATTTCACAAAGAACAAAGAACTTTCTCTTGCTGTTAATAAAATGCAAGGAACACAAACACTATGGGCAATTGACCTAAGCACATGTTAGATTGCTGGAGGAAGGATACAACATACCAGAACAGCACACACTCCAGCCCTGGGTGTGTTAGGCCACACTGCCATCTACTGAGGCGCCATAGCAACCGTGAATATAGGAATCGCGTAACATCTCAGTTACAAACCAAGCTAACGAGGAGATTGCAGCTTCAAGTCTTTGCCTCTGTGCCCTTGAGCGAGGCATTTTATACCCAAGTCTCTGCCTCTGTGCCCTTGGGTGAGGCATTTTATACCCAAGTCTCTGCCTCTGTGCCCTTGGGTGAGGCATATTATACCCAGGTCTCTGCCTCTGTGCCCTTGGGTGAGGCATTTTATACCCAAGTCTCTGCCTCAGTGCCCTTGTGTGAGGCATTTTATACCCAAGTCTGCCTCTGTGCCCTTCTGTGAGGCATTTTATACCCAAGTCTGCCTCTGTGACCTTGGGTGAGGCATTTTATACCCAACTCTCTGCTGTTGTTGATGAACTCTGCATATTTGACTGTGCATGTAATAAACAGCAGCGTTGTGTAATAAATACTATAACTCACAATCCCAAATCCTGTCAAAAATGTTTGCACCATTCCTTCGGGTGGTGATTTTAATTTACTGCTTCTGAAAATTCCATTTAAAATGAGGCAGTATGTCTAAGGGTGCATATTCCCAGAGAAATCCACCAGTATCCAACCAGCTACAAACAGTAATTGTAACTCGGACAGAGCCTAGCCACCCATCCATTTTCTATAACTATAGAGTCACTGTCAGTCAGTCGGCGAGAGCAGGGATGGGTGGAGGTGTTTTTTCTTCGATTTCATTCCCTGCTCCCCTCAGCATCTGTACGTTTGCAATCCTCCCCCTGGATGTCCACAT